>JACBWW010000061.1:2119651-2150229 GCA_020086605.1 Lanius collurio | reverse complement strand
TCAAAATAACTCAGGCTACCGTAAAGCATGTTTCTTCGCATATTAACCATGACATATTCTAAATAAGACAAGACAACCCAATTCAGAAACAAATTAGTAGAAGGAAAGAAGCAAATACCCACAGAGAAGACCCATATCAGTAACTCTACCATGACAGAGAGAAAAAAAAAAGTTGTGTAAAGCTTTTCTAATCATGTCCCAACATTTCATTTGCATTATTTTCAGCCCAAAGTTTCCCCAAATCATGTGTTCAACCACTGTCTTAAATAGTAACTCTAAAACAAAGGGATGCAAATAGAGTAGAATAAGAAAAAATACAATTTCATAAATTAAAGTCAGCATTCATAAACCAAGCTGCATGGAACAAATCAAAATTAAGACTGATCAGTGATTACTGAAGAGTTAACCTTTCTTCAATGAAACACAGGTAAACAAAGGTTGTGCTTTCTTCTGTATAGATAAATCCTACAGATACATAAAAAAATACTGGAAGGCAGGAAGGAAGAAAGCTTTAAGTACACTGGACAGAAGGAGTCAATTAAAAATATAAATCTTTTCTGCTGAACAAACTTATGCCAAGGTGCCTAACTCCCATTATTTATCACCCTGACAAAAAAAGTTAGAAGATCAAAGAGTCAGAATTCTTTTCAAAAATAAAAATGCAAAAAAATTAACTACTTAGCACTGGATAACAAAGGAAACTGCTTCTGCACCATATTTAATTTACCTTCTCTTAGTATTACCTTCTATAGATCAGCCAACTCTATTAAAAATAATAGACCTACAGAGGATACATAATCAGTGATAAAAAAAGTTACAATAATTCATTAATGCATACATACTCATTAACTGGAAAACCCTGAAAAATGTACATCTACATATCCATTAATTTTAATCCATTAAGAAATTAGAATATGATTAATCTCTTCAACATGTGTTAATGATGTTACCTGACAGGATTACTAGTCAAGGACACACGGAGAGATTCTAAGCAAGTGACTAGTCTTTCATCCGTTGACCCAGATTTTAAATCCTGAATAAATTCTTGGGGAGAAATCTTCCTACTGTTCTTCAGACTTCCCTGAAACACAGAAAACACATTTGTTTTTCATTGCATATAGAATTTAAATAGATTATTAATGGCTAACTGTTACTGTTCCTTGAAGAATATATAATGTAGATCTATAAACCCATACCTGATGCCCATCTACTATTTGCCAAATCCTGACTAAATTTGGTCATTTTATGAACACATTTACTATCAGTAGACAAAGCAGTCGGCATCAAATGTACAAATTTATCACATATGCTCAGTGAAATAAATTGTTTGTATTGAATGGATTCTCTTTATGCATTGCAAACATCTTAATATTCATTATTCAACAGAAGAAAAAACCCAGTTCTGAGATCCTCTGAAGAGCTCACAGGTCCAGAAGGGTGACTGCAGTCACATAAGAATACAAAGCAAAGAAGCAGCACACCAGAACAGTCAGTGTGTTACTACACTAATTTCTGCTCTTGCAGAAGTAGACATCTTGTAGGCATTAAAAAATAAATGTGTAGTCTACTTAATAACCATTTCACATGAAGGATATTTTCTACAGAACATACCTAAACACAAAAAAGCAGGCATAGAATGGTGCATAAAATTTAGATTTGAGTTAATTCACTGTAAGACTCCTTTTTTTGAAAACAGAAGCACAATTGTCACGTTGCACAAAAAGACTTGCTAAATAATTCTCAATTAACTAGTGGCTTAGGTCAGGAATTGAAGAGAATCGGACTTACAATGCAATAATAACTTGAAATTTTTCACTGTAAATAGTGAGGTAGTCTCATTACATTATTCTAGATAGCTTCATGCCGATGATGTTTTCTCCCTTTGTTAGATCCTCAGGAAATATTGAGAAATTCTCTTTTCTTTTGTGACTTAGAAGATGACTAAATAGTTTCTAGCAAAGAAGTGAAGTTAAAAGCTGGGAAGCATGGTTGACAGACCAGGCTGCTAAGCTGCCATTCAGAGGGACATCAACAGACAGGAAAAATGGGCAGAGGAAATTCAGGAAGTTCCACAACAGAAAAATGTAAATCTTGAACCTGAGGAGGAATAATCCCATGCACTGACGCCACTATGATTTTTTGCCTTTTCTTTTAAATTCCTGTTATATCTTTTTACAACTTCTGTATTCTTAGTGCTTTTTGCCTACATTCTTGGACTTGTTTGCTCAGCTAGAAGACTAAACATTTTAGAAGCTTTTTAGGTAGGGGTTAGTGTGCCCTAGACCCAAGGTCCTCTCCAGAACACATTCTGTAAACTAAGACAGAACCATTCAGGGGGAAGGCTCCTTGGGGAGGGGGGCTCACTTGAGCCTCTCATTGGGGAATTTTTGATAGATATGCTAATTAGTAAGACCTATAATGTGATACCAGATCTTTTCAGGGTGGGCATTGCTGTGGGCATTGAGGTGCATTCGACCTGGACATGTGGCACCTAAGGATCCTTAAAATAAATACCAAGGTAAAATCCCTTTTTCCCTTCTAACCGTGTTTGACTCTTGATTTTAAGACAAAGAAAAGGCATCACACCAACATGTGTTGGGGTTACCAGCTGGGATGAAGGCTTGTAGGAAAATAGGGGTTGTGATGGATGACAAGTTGATCACAGGTAAGCACATCACCGGCTGGCCGAGGGAGATGACCCTTCCCCTTAGCTCAGCAGTGGTGAGACATCTGGAGAATTCTGTCCAGTTCCTGACACCCCAGCATGAGAGGTGGGCATACTGGAATGAGTCCAGAAAGGGCTGTAGACACAATCACAAGAGAATCTGTAGTACATGAAGAGGCTAGTAGAACTGAGATTGTTTAGCCCCAAGAAGAGAAGGCTCAGGGGAAACCTATCAGTGAAAGGACAAGAAGCACAAATTGAAATATAGGAAATTGGTTAAACATAAGACAAACACAAAGTTTCCCTCTCTCCCTCTGTTTTTTAAGCACCAGGCTGGTCAAGCACTGGAACAGGTCGCTCAGGCAGACAATACAGTCTCCTCTATCACAGATACTAAAAACAGAATAGATAAGAAGTCAGATGAGACTATCTCCAGAGTCACATTCTATTCTATGGCTCTGTCACAATGGAACACTGGGTGCTGTAGAAGTCTCCACTCCAACTGTATTTCCTCAGACTTGATAACAGATGCTCCAGACACCAAAAAAAAAAAACCAAAAAAATACTATTGCCGGGAATCATCTCAAAAATATAGCATCTCATCTTATATTTTGAACCATCACATGTAGTACATATTATTCTGAACACAATTCTGAATTGATGGAGATCCCTACTTGCTTAAGTATGAAGGTAACCTCTAATAACTCCGTTCCACAAAAAAAAGTAGATGAGATGTACAGCAAGGGATGAGGGTTGAGGCAAGAATCTGAAAGACAGATCTAGGAAACCCCGAGAAAATTTTTAAAAATCCATAACAATAAATGTTCCCACAAACAAAAAGAAACTCAGTATTTTCAGTTTTCTTTCATGGATCTTTCCAGCTGGACTCTGCATAGATGAGATATCAGACTGACTAGAAACAAAATGACCAAACAAACCCCCAGCAGCCTTCATGACAAAGTATTTAACTAAATGTTACAAGAGTGTTGGAAATTTCAGAAAGTCTCAGAAATTCTGCTGGCAGCTCCTGATGTGCATAGACTGTTTGATAAGCACTCCTTGTATGCCTAAGCATATGGATTAATATCCTGTGTGGAGAATCTGTCATTTCCAGTGACTTCTCCCAGCAGTTCCTGCTGTAAAATTGACAAAACGGATACAACCAAAATACTTGTAAGTTGTCAGTAAAATTGCTTTCTTTTGATGCACAGTCATATGGACAGGACATATAGTTGAGATGGTTAGAAGATATTTTGAAAGGGATTTAATATATTCAATAGCAATGTGTGAAGTGTAAAGGTCTCATGGGACAAGAGCCCAACCAGACTAAAAGAATTCACTAGAATGACATTTCAGAATGCCTCATGTGACCCGTCCGAAAACAGCATCACAAGCAGTGGAGACTCACATCAACATCCAGAGAGTAACCAGTCATCCCATTTCAGATTCAGTTCCCCACTGGAACACTACCCTAAGCAAAAGAACCAGTAAACTGTGAATGTCTATGCAACAAACTACCACAGTGCCAAGTACCACTTATTCACAGTTATGCCAAAGTTCTGCAACATAACAAGAATATGATACATCTGCCAGTGCTTAAATAAAATGAGAGCTGCATTTGGTATCAATTGTGTAACTGATTATATTAGCTGTATTTCAGCATGGGGAAAGCTGCTTAAGTTCAGGATGTTCAAGTCAACTGAGAAAGAGGGAATATCTTGAGGCATCAATGCCTCTAGAAACTTAATTGCTCAACTGAAAAACAACTGGTCTGTGAGCAGATGCAGCATGAAGTCAGCATTAATTAATCTAGTTAAAACATTACAAGGGAGCAATGTGAACAACAAAAACAAAATCTTGATAAGGAAACTCACTTTAAAAACCCAGTTTGTGTGCTTTGAACATGTAAAACAGCAAAACCTACAGCAGAGTAACATGATAGCAACGCTGCTTTTATTTCCACTTGAGTATTAACCCCATAACATGGAAATTTATTTTCAAAACTTTTCTTTCCTGCAAGTAGTACTATGCAAAGAGGCATGCTTTGTGATTATTGGAAAGGAGCTGTGCACTTCTAAGAAAGAGAAATCCTGACACTGTGGTCAATGATAAAGCTTTGATTACAGTAGAGCCCACTTTGATCACCAGAGGCTGTTTCATTTTCATTTTTTCATCAGAGGTACAGTCTCTGTTCTTCATTGTAATAGTTCTTAGAATTATAACTGCTTTAAATAAAACATGTTCAGTACTCTCCATAACAGTAGTGAATGAGGGTATCTTTCCCAAGGCAAAATATCTTTGTACCCATCTCCCTAAAGTTCAAGAAGTATGAACTATCAAAAGAAGTTACCACAATATCACTTATAGAAAGAAAGGCCTGAGATGGGATTAGCTGCACACAGTAGTCAGGTGCTACATGGCATTTCAACTGTTCCAAAAAAGTATGACAATTTCATGAAGTCAAGGTACACCAAAAGTTAGCAAAGTACTCTTGGGGTGCAGTGCACTATTCTCTCTAGACTCAGAAGGCACTCAGGCAGTTCAACAAACCCAAGGAATGAAAGAGCATGCCAGGAACAAAGAGTTTTCAATGGCAAGGGAAGGAATTTCCCATCCCATCAGCTCTAGCACTAATCTGAAATCATCTGCAGCACTACTATATCAAAGTACTGAACCCGTGCCTCACAGAAACAGCTTCTCCCAGTAAAGAGCAAGTGAATGTCACTTCCAGTAAAGACACAACCACAGAAATAGAGTTCAGGAAAGACAAGTTTGCTTGCATGGATTGCTCTTTAATCATCTCCCACTGCAGAAAGGGGAATACGTGGGCTAGGAGCAGAGGAAGGGAACAGAAAGGAGAAAATGCTGTGGGGGGCTTTAGGAAAACACACAAGACATGGGAAAACACACAAAACAGTGCATGGGAACAAATCACTGTCCTAGGGGAGGAAATACACCTGTTCCCTTCAACAAAGTACTTTATACAGCTGCTTTGAGCCTAGAGCAAGAAGCTCCATTGCTAAAACACAAGTGCGATGACGTCCAAAGACAAAACAAAATGTGCAAATGGCACTCAAAAAGAAGGATCAATGAGACCTACTCTAATATACATGTTTCAGTTCTTTGTAAGTTTTAAGCACCAAGAAGCAAAAACATGAAAATCTTTCTCTTGACAGAGAGCTTTGACATCACCACCATCAGTATGCTGTGATTCCAGCAACAGGTGTGAATGCAGCAATTCTGCATAGCCAGTCATGTTCTATTATTACACTGCTCTTTAGATCAAACGATTGAAGTCTTAAAATACATATGGAAGCTAGAGGTGTCAACAATATATAAACCTTCACATACTATTTTGGGTAGATAAACTTCAAGACTGTTGTAGGATTTACTAGTCTGAAGTTTTTTGATTTCCCATGCAATATCTCTAAAAATGAAAAACAAGCTAGACCTGATCTTCTGATATTAAGGAGCTGTTAAGCTGTAGAAGGACTAGTAGCTTTGATTAACTCCTCTTAAATAAAATCATCTCCAGGCAGTTCAGTCCTGCACTAGGTATACCTAGCTTCCTGAAGGTGCTAGAGCATTACACTAATAAGGTAAGTCATTTGAAGTAGACAGTACGATAAATATCTCAGTTAAATTACTATACTCAATGTTTTATTTTCTCGGTATTTAGTTATAATTGCATACAGGCAATTTTTACTGTTATCTCTAGGCACATACAGCAGTGAGAGTCAAAGATTCAAATATATGAATTCTAAAACAATTAGAATATCTGAGGATAGGATTAGTTATGCAGCATTTAGTACAGGAAGCAGTTCCTACTCTGCAAAAACTAAGCTGTTTTCCTTATGCCAACTGCATCCCTTATTTGGCACTTACATACAACTTCTTGCACTGCTTTAAAACAACCAGTCATTATCTCTATAGGTAAAAAATGGACAAGAATTGATTTTGTGCACAACATTTTCATTATCAGCTATTACATACCATCAAACATGAATTCTATATTAAGTCAGGCATGATAAAGACTCACCAGTTGAGGATTTCTTTTTAAACAGTGCTAGGAAAGAAAAAAGTTCACACCAAACTTTTGCAATAAGTTTTTGCAGAATCTTTCCATCTCCACTCTTAGACCTACCTTTACCAAAAAGACATGTTGTATAGAAGACATATTTCAAGTACAAGTGACCATCTGCCATTGTATCTTGTAAAATAATAAGACAGATACAAACTTTTTTAAAGGGCACTAAGAGAAACAGAAGTTAGTCAAAGGAATGTAACATGCATGAGTCACTTTTTCTGTCCAACAGGAAACAATGTAGGCTTTTAGTCATTTACTTACAGACTTAGAAGCAGTGCTAATATATTGCATCACCATTTCTTTTTTGGTATTAAAATCCTTTTCTCTCAATGGCATCTTCTTGTCTTCATTTAAATTCATATCTTCCTGGAATGGGAGAGGAAAAAAAAGAAGAAACTTAAGTTTCTTTAAGACTTAAGAAGTCTTAAATGTCATACAGCAACAGAATTATTTAAATATAAGAGACTGACTTAAATAAAATAAAGAATAAAGACACAAAAATACAAACTTGGACAACTGAACGCTGTTATACAAACAAATTTTCATGAGATGTTAATCAAAATCATAAAAATCTTTATCTATATTCCCTCTGAACTCAGACCAAAAAAAACCAAAAACCAGTCAGCTATGCTGGGATTAACAAGTGCATCACAACCCTTTTCAGTACAGTCTCTTCTTAGAAAAGACCTACAGTTTCTCACACATATGCACCAAACTACACAAAGGATTGTTTAATACTTCCCAAAACATTTACAAATGTATTCAAATCAGTATTATGCATATTTTTACTTTCAACTTTAATTTATAAAATTTATAATTCTCTTCCCCCATTCCCAAATGCTTCATCTTAGGCAGTAGAACATGGTTTGCACTGAAACTAGCTCACAAATTGTTAAACACCTTTGCAATAAGCAAGGCTCAAATTCTTAAAGATTAAATCAACACCTCAAACTACTATCAAAACCCCATCATAATTCATTCACTCCAACATAAATCCAGAGGTAAAAAAGAATAGAGGGAGACCTACACTCAAAACCCCACAAGTGACATTTCTGAGTATCACTAACATTTCTGACACAGGAAGTTCTACTGTTCCAGCCAAGAAATGCTCTGGTCATTGTAATCAGTTGCACATCTGTGAGAAATGACATTTCCTATCATGGTGTAAGTTAAAGAATAAAAGGAAAAAAAAGTTTTAAGGAACAAGTAACAATTTTGGCACACACGTATAAAGCACATACAATATTACTATGTGCATTACCCAAGCTTAGCAAGAATTATTGCAGTTATTTTCAGCTGAGACTCATGAGGTGAATCCCCACCAGCTTTGGCAGAAGCAATGCTACAAAATCAGTGCGTAACCATCTTGATATCAAAGTTATTTCACCTAGTCAGAAATCAAAGACAAACAGCACAGACAAACCTCAGAATTGACACTACACCAAAACTTAAGTTTCCTTGTCTTTCAATACCTTTCATGCTGAATAGAACAAAATCCAGCATAGTTCCTAGAAACATTAACACTTTTGTATAAATCCAAGCTATGAGAAGTTATTGCAGAAAATGCTTGACCTCTTGTCCTGGTTTAGCTGTGATAGGGTTAATTTTGAACTTAAGCTGACTAAAAAAACACCTTTTCACATTATCATGTACCTATTGCAAAGTTCATTCTTTTATTTAAAGCAGTTTCCTTCAAACTTGCTCTTTTATGTTTTCTCAAAAGTAGCTTCCAAACTTAAATAAAAGTATCTAACTTCTAAATACAAAAAAAAAAAAAACCAAAAAAAACCCACCAAAACACAAGAATTAAAATTAAGAAACCTGTCAACACATACTGTATTCCACAAGCCTGGATATAACAGCAGATTAATTTATGGGAAATATTGTGTCTGTGTGTGCAGTTAAAAGTAATTTCTTTGTTCTTGTTTTTAATAAATGAAACATCATTAAAATAATTTATTTATACAGATTAGAATTATCCAGTGACACAATGAGCACAACAGCTACTGTTTAGTTAATAAAATATTTAATCTCCATCCTTTTATTTCTTAAATAATTGAAATATATTCTACAGGTGAGCAATACCTCTGTGGAAAATAAGAATACATCATTTCACATGTATATTTTCCTAATAGCACTAACAAAAATAAAAGGAGCTAAATAACAGTTAATTATTATTTTTAACTGTCTGGTTTTATGAGTTCTTTTATAATTTTTGCCATGAAAAACACACAAGACACCACTACATAAAATATTGGAAGAAAGAAGCCATATGCATCCAGGAAAACCCCAAGTATAATGTAGACATTCAGTAAACTCTCAGAATTTAAAAACTTCTCCCTTCAGTACTAACACATTGACTATTTTTTTTTTTTTTGTGCAAAATTAGTTCTAAAAGACTGGCTACAACATTCAAATTGTTCACCAATCCACCCCCCCAAATCACTTAATTTGATCAGAACAGCAAGCTAGAGGCTACAATATATAATTAGCTACGTAATCTACTGTGACTAAACTAGCTTTATTCCAGCCCATTCACACATGGATAATCTGAAAAATCCTTTCTGTAGTACATGTTATAGCTAAAACAACACTGATAAAGTAGCTTATCAAATACAAGTTTAAGTGCTTTGCTATTCAACGGAACTAGGAAAGCATTCAAATTATCCAGATGTCATCAGTACTTCAACATATTTTTGCAACGTAGTTTTAAAATTTGAATTAATTCTTTCAGGATCCAGGGATATAAGCATTTATACTTATCTAGGCATGCTGTAGTAGGTTTCTGAGGATTTATTCAAAGTTTCCATTTATTTATGCCATAGTATAACATCACAGACTATCCTATACCAGAATGTCTGCAGGACAGCAGATAAATACAATCCAAATGCAGGGGGTATGTGGAAGGAGGCACATCTTCAAGATTTATTTAAAAAATTCTCCCATTTCCTAATATTTGAGCAACTATCATTTACAGTGAAATTTCTAACAGAAGCAAGACATCAAAGTACACCAAGAAAAATGAACCATTTGGCTCTACGTATAAATAAGAAAGTTGATAACACCGTTAATTATTCCTTTCATTCATCAACTGACAATCCTGAATGTTATCTCTCAGTTATAGTTCTTTCTACAAAACCTTCTTCAAAACTAAGCTATCATCACTGAGTACTAGGAAGTACAAATTCCACAAAGGTACTTCTCTCATCGCGCATTTCATTTTCTCCCCACGTCAGTCCCTGGTAGTCCCTTTGTGTTTCAAGAGTTACTTGTTACTTGCTGTGAGGCAGAGAAAGAAAAAATAATCTAGGCATCATTCTCCTTGTTAATGTTCTCTTGTGCTCTTCAGATTTCAGTCACTCTTCTCTCATGGCCATTTCATGTTTAGTTTTCAATTGCCCAAAATGTCATCATCACGACAAAAAGCTCAACCTATTGAGGTGCTCCCAATGCCACACCATCTTTGTGACTGCTCTTTTGTAGTGCACTAACAATGACGGCTAAGGAGAGAAGCAAATTTGCAGACAAATGCTGCTTTGGAGGCAAGTCTCTTTTTTTGTGCGAGAGTGACATGGCATATAAATTCAGAACTAAACGTAGCTGTGACATTCGAAGGCATAAAATCTCTTTGTAAAGGTTTTAGATAATCTTGAAAGGAACAAGGATCCCCCCATTTCTTGTTCCTCCTCAAAATGTGTTGCATAAGCTCACTTCTACCTTCTATTTTAAATATACTTGAAGCAAAAGATTGCAAAAATAATTCCAACACTTTATTCCCTGAGAAACACCCTAATAACCACATAATTACAACTCACAACAATAATAACATTAGTAATTCAGGTAAAGATTAGAACACATGCACTGAAGAATTCATGGTCAACTTATCACTTAGTCATGTTGTCATTCTTTAATTAAAAGAAAGTGTAAGACTCTTACCATCATCTTTTCAAACAGTGCTATGATTTCTCTTTCCGACAGTGGTTTTGGAGTGAAATCCTCTGGGTCCATGGGTGTGGATGACCAATCTGTAGAATGCGACTGCTTCATATGTGGCAGAGGAGGTCTTTCTTTTTTACTTCTTGGAATTCTTATACTGGCAAATCTGTCCAACTGAAAACACAAAAGGTATAACATATCACATGCTGCTTCCATTCTGTGTAACCCTTTTAAGATGGGTGTTCTTGGAAGTTAAACATCCTTATTTTTCTGTGGTAGCTTACTTGTAATTTAACTGCCTATCCTAAAGGGTTTACCTAACGATACATATGATGGTCAGTTGCCTAGCACTGGAATTAACCGACCAGAATCCCATTACATTAGAGAGAAATCATGCAGAACATCAGAATTTTACAGAAAGTTTGGAGGAATAGATATCTACAAAACCAATTTATGAAGAATTCTTTCCAAGAGTTACATGTAGACTATAAGAAACCAGGCTTATTTACCAAAAGTTTAGTTTTACAGTGGTTTTCGTTACTTGGCAACGGCTGTACTCCTAACATGGCTACAGAATATATAGATATGCAAAAAAACTACTTTTTATTAAAAGACAAGTTAGCATAACTAAGACATGGTTCTATTTATTTTCTTACTTGCATCATGTTATATAAAATTTAGTGCCTTTGTTCCAATTACTAAGAAATTCATTTTGGCAAAACCATTGATTCCTCTATTAAAGTTACATAGGGTACATTTATGATTTCATGAATGATCCTTATGGCTAATCCCCAGGACACATCAATAGCTCAGGCTTTCTTTAACCTTTCAAGAGCCAAAAGCTTTCTTCAGAAAAGTGATTTGGGTAGCGGGATTTTTACCTGGTTAGGTATTTATCAACTTTTTGGTCAAGAGTTACTAAAGTGAAACTTCACATTTTCAGAGTTTGTGTGTTTTAAGGTACATGAGCAAGGATCAACAGAACGCCAAAGCAGCTGACACGTAATGAGATGCACTACATCTTCATCTTTGTAGCACCCTTTTGAACAGATATGAACAGCAAAATCACACTTGTCAACACAACAGAAACATTTAATGCATAAGAGATTTTGGACAAGATTTCAACCACATAAACAGACTTCTGTCTTGGAATGCTATGCAAAAATATTCTGAGGCTTCAATATATCTTTAAGATAAGTATCTTGAGACAAGTACATCAGTTACCAAACTAAATGACAAGTAAAATTATTATAGCATCTGTGGAATTAAGATCAGAGAGAGCAAAGAAAATCAGTAGCAAAAATTGGGTACAAGTGTTCCACTCTAGTCAGAGCAAGAATTGACTATCAGACATCCATGAAGAGAGGTTTAGAGGAAAAATATAAAGACTTTAATTCTTCCTGTTCAAAACTGAAAAGAAACAGTTTTTGGAACAGAGAAATAGATTGTAAGCCACTCACAGATGGTTATAGAACATGCAAAAGCAGAAAGTTAATATAGCATAAACACAAAAGAGCTCAGCATGGATGATGGGGCCCTTCTGTGTCACATCAAACTAGCAGGCAATGAGGAAGAGCATACTCTACAGGAATAATTACATAGGCAAGACCCAGGAAGAAAAAGAATGCAACAAAAGCAAAAGGGAGGGTAAAATCACTGGAAGTGAATTAGAGAGTCATCAGTGGTAAAAACCATCTTACATCTTCACAAGAAAGCAATTTCCCTTCCTGCTTCTAAAATCAGAAGTCTATGGTAAGCATGGAAGGATGAAGCCAGACTTCAAACTGAAGTGACTAGACTGGAATTGTAAAAAAATCCCATTATATGATATTTTTCTTTTCAAGCTTTCACAAAGCACTGATGAAAGGCAGCACACATGCTACAAAGAATGAGTTAGCCAGTAGCTTCTCCATGCTCCCACATCTTCACTATAAAATGCATAACATAAGACACAAGCCATTGTATTTGCAGATGGTTCACATGCAGACTTGAAGCAGGTGTAGAGGGAAGACACTTGGGTAGAAATAACAGATTTCAGCCCTTGAATCAGTGAACAGAGAACAAATCAGGTTTACGACAGCTGTGCCCTAAATTCCTTTTCCAGTATCACCTGAAAAATCTCAGTCCCTTCTTTACAGTCTGTGCTCCCCAAGTGCCTCCTCTCTTCCTTCTCCTGCTCCACACAGCAGCAGCAATAGCAGTTCTGGACAGGCAGAACCATCATAAAATACCCTATGCAATCACAGAGGTCCACTAGAAACAGTCAGCCCTTATTCAGGGAGAAGAGCCTATTCCTCCTGGAAAACAGATATTTCACTTGTTCCCATTTTTAGTTTATATTTTGGTTTTAAGCTTCTCTTGAATGTATAGTAGATGTTTTCCATCATTACATATTATGCTATAATGTTCATATTCCCCACATGCACCAAATCCTACACAACTCATCCTAGAGGAGGAAAGCACATCTTGGAATATATTTGATCAGAGAGAACATGTAAGACAAATTGAGATAATGGGATTGTAAGCACATTTAAACACATGTCAAACTAATCACTTTAAATAATTTAAAACAATGCAGTCTAAAAAAAAGAGTCCCATACATTAATAAAAGGGAATTCACAACGACTTGCACAGCAGTACAGTGTGGATATTCTACATATTCTTCCCTTTTGAATTATACATTGATAGTGCTTCAGAAAAGTTAATACCTCTCAGTATTCCATACAGGTGAATAATTTCATGGTCCACAGAAAGAACTATACAGAAAGAATAGAAATTTCATTGCTTGGATGTAATGAAATCTACCACTGATGCTGCTGGCGAACCAAGTGCATAGAGGAGGAAATGACAAAAAAAAGGTTCAATAATCTTCCATGTTACACCAAAACATTTTAAATCAGGCTAACCAACAGGCCATACCTAAGGTTAGCTTTGATACAAAGTTTCACTATAGTTTAAAGAAGGTTCTATTTTTTGGTATTTATTTTACCAATTAATACATAGAGATGCATATAGGAACAGTGCTCTAGGACAATAAGAATATCTGTATGAGCCAAACTGAAGCAACCATAGAGGATAGATGGCAAAGTTTCATTTGCTTATTTCATATACCCACTGCTATTCCACTGAGAGCCCATGAAATAAGAAAGTGATTTTAAGCCCACACCACAACCATGAAAAATCAAAGTTACACACAGATCCACAATACAAACTTTCTGGCTCATCACACTTTCTGATCAGGTCCCTAGAAAGTAAATCAATTTGTGGTGTCATTTTGATCTTAGTGATGACTTCTTATACAGTTCTCTGTAAGAAAACAGCATATATTGAACTTACACACTTGATAATGCAGGAATTAATGGATTAGTTACTGCTAGACTAATTGTTGGTGCTCCAGCTTATCAAGACATCAGCTCCTAACAGAGCTGCTATGCATGCAGGAGTGAAAGGTGTTACTTCACTGCCACCCTGTCTCCTCATCTTCCCCTTAATCAACACATCAAATCACCTATTCCTATATTAATAAATTCCTCAAAAATTAAATCCAGCACATGCACATAGAAAAACACATTCACTATCACTGTAAGTGATGGCCTTGGTAATACCACTGAAAATGGACCTTCTGATAGCCCTGCTCCTTTATCATCTCTACCCTCTCCAACCTCCTTGTTCTCCTTGACAGCTTTTGCTAAAGCTTTTTTGAAGGGTGACTTCCATATATGTTTCTTCCGCTTGTGTACAGGGCCAAGTGACACCAGCACATGTTGTTTCTCTGCTTCAGTGGCAGTGATCATCATCAGGGTTGACCTAACCACAGTGTCTGTTCACAGTGGCTGGAGCAGATGCAGGGCCTGGTGTCCCACTGTCAGATTCAGAGACTTTCTTTCCCTCCTGACAGCACTGGGCACTCCTGGACATGTCTTGGTAGGCCTGGGCAAGGCACCAATACATGGCAGGGGTTTGGGTCCTCCTTAGTTGCCAGCACACCTTTTCCAAGGCCAAAACTTTTACTAGTATTTCTGGATTACGCACCTGCTAGGGGTAAAGTATAAACACAGACCACTACCTTAAGTACTGGCCCATAGAGTCCCACACACTCCTTCACCCCAAACTATCCAGCTTTTGGGCAGATGTTTGGGTGGTGTTCTTAATTAAGAGTCTGACCTTAAGCAACACCTGAACCATATGCAGCAACATGCCAGCTCCTAGAAAAAGGATCAGGTTAGTTTCAAGGGTATTCAAAGGATATTTGGAATCTCAAAATCTCAAAGGCTACTGTAATCAGCCTGGAGGAGAAGGAATGAAAGGAGGAGGGGAAAAAAGATGTAGGAAGGTATCTTCCCCATAGGTTGTCTGAGTACACAAATTCTGATACCTCATTATGAGGACATCGCACTACAGAATTATTATGGTTTAACCTAAAAGATGTTACTAGAAGTACTGAACAGCCTTCTTTCTTCCACTCCCATTCTCATGAAGAAACACACACGCTCACGTATATATAAATATATAGATGGACCATCAAGACACAGATGGTGATCAGTAAGCACAATCTATTAGCAGAGTACTAATATGAAATATATACAAGTATAAAATACTCTTTTTCTGAATGGAGGCACAAAGCCAAGAGTATTGCTAACAGCCTTTGCTCTTTCTCTGGGTGTTCTTCTCACTCTGCCTTATAGATATGTAGGACAAAAAGTACTGCCACCCTTTAGTTTCAAGTTCACATTTTTAACTGTCTGCTATTTATATACTCAGTAAACATATTTTCACATCTGAAAAATGTGCTCAAGCACTGCAGCATAGCTCAGTCTCCCAGACATTTTGCCAGTCATTTAAGTCACAGAAGCCATCAGCTCAGTCATGAAAGTCTGCTGTAAAACTCTGATGCTGACACATGACAAAACTTAGTGGAACATTAACAATATAGGAAGGAACAAAAGGAGAATACAAAGTGGAACAAATCCTGTGTCTTCACTTGAAATAATTATTATTCCTACTGGATAGGAAACAGACACAAGGAACTGGGTTGCAACAATTTATTTTGGTATCTTCAGAACTTAAAGTAACCCACTTACTAGCAGAAATACTTCTCAGAAGATCAAAGAAGTTACTTTCAATGACTTGGAGTCAAAGACCTCTTAACATATTTTTCCTCCTTGAAGCTCCAGAAGATTAAAAAAGTATATTTTCTTTGACAGTCAAATTGCTCTACAAGATTAACTTCTTAGCATGTGAGAAATTCCACTTCTAGCAGTAGAGCTTATAGGAAGAGCAAGACTTGCATAAACTGAAATACACAGAAGAATCCCTTTGATAAAATGACTTCTTATTCCTAATATGCTCAATCTCAGAGATCATTTTACCAAACTCTAATTTTTAGAATTTAGGCATGTGCACAATCACCTTATAAATGTACAGACAATATTTCACTCTGAATCTTATTTCTCTATAGAATTTTCTCCGAAAATTATACAGCTTTTCTAATCTTTAAAACAGTTGCTATGAAATCAGTCTAATTTTATGCTGTAAGGAATTTTAGTATGCTTTTCATTTTTGTCTACATAAGATGCCTTTTAATAAAATTCTGTTAATATGTATATATTTTGTTAACCTTTCTGAGCCTTACTCTCACCCTCTCTCTCTCTGCCAACGCTGAGGATGGCATGCCAGCAAACTGCATCTCAGGAAGTGGAAAATCCTCTCCCCAACAGGCAGGATGGGACCTAAGAGACAGGGAGAATGCAGGTAGGGCCCTGTCCAGGCAGCAAGTGAATCCCCTCCCAGCCTACCAGGGGAGCTATCCCAATAAATCTGTTGTTTGTGACCAGAGGAATGGTGGGTGATGTGGTGCATGGTGGCCATTTTGGGCACAGCAAGCACAAAATTGATAAAGTTCTCAATTCTGAAAAAAGTAAGAATAGGCACTAGCAGAACTGCCATTTCAGACTTCTGGCAGGCAGATTTTAGCCTTTTTAGGACACGGACTGACAGAGTTCCTTGGGAGTCAATCCTGAAAGGTAAAGAAGTCTGGAAAAGCTGGACATACTTTAAGAAGGAAATTTTAAAGATATAGAAGCAAGTTGTCTCCATATGCCATAAGACAAGCCAGTGGAGAAAAAGACCAGCCTAGCTAAACACTTAGGCTGAAACTCAGGGGTCAGGGGATAGGAAAAAAGAAAAAGAAAAAAGAAGAAAAGTGTATCACCTCCAGAAGGAGGGTCAGATAACCTAGGGGGACTACAAGGATGTTGTAAGGTTATGTAGGGAGAAAAAGTAGAAGAGTCAAAGCCAAACTGAAACTTAATTTGACCACTGTTGTTACAGACAACAAAAGTTTCAATAAATACATTGCCAGAAAAGTAGGGCTAAGGACAATCACCATCCTTTTCTGCTTGCAGAGGGTAGCGTCATGCCTGGGAATGACAAAAAGGCTGAAGTACTCAACACCTTCTTTACCTCAGTCTTTAATACCAAAACCAGTTGTGCTCAGGAAACCCAACCCCCAGAGGTGTAAGTTAGCGATGGGGAGCCAAGTGAAGCCCCCGTAATTCAGGAGGAAATGGTTAGTGATCTGCTCTTCAAATCAGACACCCACGAGTCTATGGGCCTGGCTGGGATGCACCAGAGAATAATGAGGGAGTTGGTTAAAGAGCTCACCCAATCCACTTTCAAATATTTACCAGCAGTCCTGATTACTTGGAGAATTTCAGTTGACTGGAAATTAGAAAATATAAGGCCCACCTAAAAGAAGGATTGGAAAGATGATCCAAGGCCTGTCAAACTAACCTAGGTACCAGTGGAAGTCATGGAACAGATCATCCTGAGTGCCATCACACAGAACGTACAGGACCACCAGGGCATCAAGCCCAGTCACCATGGGTTTGGGAAATGCAGGTCCTTCCTGACCAACATGATCTCCTTCTATGACCATTTGACCTACTCAGTGGATGAGGGAAAAGCTGTGGATGGTGCCTCCCTAGACTTTACTAAAGCATTTCACGCCATTTCCCACAGCATTCTGCTGGAGAAACCGGCTGCTCATGGCTTGGACAGATGCATTCTTTGCAGGGTAAAAAACTGTTTGGATGGCTGAATCCAGGGAGCGGTAGTGAATGGGGGTGGTACATCAAGTTGATAGCCAGTCACAAGTGGGGCTCCTCAAGGTTCAGTATTGGGGCCAGTCCTGTTTAATATTTTCATCAATGATCTGGATAAAGGGGTTAAGTGCCCTCTCAGTTTGCAGATTACACCAAGCTGGGTGACAACTGTTGATCTGTTGGTGGGCAGAAGGGTCTGCAGAGGAATCTGGGCAGGCTAGATAGGTGGGCTGAGAAGAGTGGCCTGATGTTCAATAAGGCCAAGTGCCATATCCTGAAGCTGGGTCACAAAGCCCCTTGCAGCACTACAGGCTGGGGTCAGAGTGGCTGGAAAATGGCCCAGCAGAAAAGAACCTGGGGGCACTGGTTGACAGTGGCTGAACATGAGCCAGCTGTGCTCAGGTGTCCAAGAAGGACAATGGCATCCTGGCCTGTATCAGCAGTGTTGTCACCATCAGGACCAGGGCAGCGACCATTCCCCTGGTGATGCTCTGGTGAGGCTGCACCTCGAATCCAGTGTTCAGTTTTGGGCCCCTCACTACAAGAAAAGCATTGAGGTGTTGGAGTGTGTCCAGAGAAGGGCAATGCAGCAGGTGAAGGGTCTAGAATGTAAGTCCTATGAGGAGTAGCTGACGGAGCTGAGGCTGTTTACATTAGAGAAGAAAAGGCTCAGGGGCGAATCACTGCTTTCTATAAATGTCTGAAACGAAGTTTTAGCAAAGTGGGAGGTGGCATCTTGTACCATCTCAAGTGAAAGGATGAGAGGAAATGTCCTTCAGTTGCACCTGGGGAGGTCCAGATTGGACATTAGAAAAAAGAAATTCACTGGAAGAGTGGTTAGGCATTGGAATAAGGTGTCAAGGAGCACAATGGAGTAACCATCTCTGGAAGTATTCAAGAGGTATCTGGATGTGGCACTTGATATGGTTATGGAGAGATTATGATGGTGCTATGTTGATAGTAGGACTACATGATCTTGAAGATGTCTTCCAGCATTGATGATTCTGTGATTCTTGGAATGTGGAGCACTTGAGAGAGATAATTTGATGTCTCAGGTACCTGCTTTCCACTCCTCTGTGGAGCAAGAATGCGACTGCCATCTTTGCAGTTAGTAATAAACAAGTTAAAAGAAGCATATGTGTAAAAAAGCAAAGTGTTTCTGAACTTAATGAGGATTTGTCACTAAAAGTAGACAATTCACCAGCATCTCACAAATAATCCAATTTAAATACTGAAAAGCAGTGTGCATTTTAGATTCTCCACATGTTGCTAACATACCTGAATTTAAAAACAAAAAAAGTTCCTGATCACCAACACACAATACTATATTTGTAAGAAATGGCTAGGTGTAATAAAACATAAATATTTTATAAAATATAATGCAGAAGTAAGTTAACATGCAAATGATTGCTCATGAGAAGGAAATGTATTATTTCATTGAAAGCTACAAAATCAAGTAATTTTAAGCCTTTAATTTCTTTATCTTCTCTTACTACAAATTTTGTCCTTGTCCCAGAATCAGACACAGAAAGAGTAAATTAACAGAAAAGTGAAATAGAGGGATAAAAAGTGTCCATTTGAAACCATATCCTCATTCCAAGATGATGTTGCAAGTAAACAGAATATCCACCTTTAAAACTATTTAAAAGATCTCAAATGTTGTGGTGTAATTTTTTTTACTGTTAGCCTTTTACTAAATAGCAGTCATTTCCCTTTTAAAATACATATATTCATATAAACAACTTGGTATTACTCTGCAAATGAGGTTTCATTACTCTGTTAATGGACCTTTGGTATACTCTGAGAAATTTAAGGAATGAGGGAATAGTTTTTTTAATACAGAGCTGACAGGCTTTTTGTCCCTGTCCAAAAATCCACAATAAACCCACTAACTTTTTGGGGCTACAATTACAAGTTGGACAAGTGCAATAAGGCAGCAGTCTAACCTCTTTAACAGGAGAAAAAAAAAGGCACCTCACAAAAACAAACAGCAATATCTTGTGCACCTCAGCTACAACCCTTACATGACACTATCAAAACTTGTTTTCTAGTTACCAAAAAATACTTTTGCTTTCAGAGGGCTGATAGCATTTCCTTAGCTCTTCAAGATAAACACTAGTTTATACAATCAAACTTGTATTACCAGCCAGTCAAGACTCAAATTTCTTAACAATTTTCATCCAATGAAACTCTGCTAAAGAAACAGAAACAGATGACTTAAGTCAAACTAGGAATGACAGGCGGAGGCAATATGCTCAACACTACTAAGTTTGCACACCTAATCCACACAACTTGGCTGCTGGTTCCCAAGCTGGCAAACAGCCATATTTCTCAGCATGTGTTGCACTGTCCAGCATCCATTTCTCTGCTCTTCAGCTCCCAGTCACACACAGAAGTACTTCAGCAAGAGCTCTGTATAACACTAAAGTTGTAACAGCCGATCTTTGGGTGATGACAAAACATTACTCCCTAGGCAAATTCAAAGACTTTGTAAAATTAGGTATTTTAAGAAAAAGTATTATTACCTATAAAAGAATAGTACAGGCAGTGAAATAGGTAACTTCAAGAGTAAGAAAAAAAACCTGGTTTGTGGTCAGATAACAGAACATCATCTCTGATCAAACTTGAGAAACACACTGTTAAGCAAGACATTGAATGTAGTTAACGTTTGAACAAGCATTAATGAGTTTCACAAGCAAATGTTACTTTGTTAAACATGTTATTTTAAGCTAGCCATGCAGCCTAAGTAACTTTAATATTGAACATGCAATCACAGAAATCTTAACTACACTGCATATAGACTGGCACAATTACCTGTGTCAGGCTCATTTAGCTGTGATTACAGTATACTTCAAAGCCATCTATACATTTTTGCTACTTGTACTGATTACGTTACAGATAATTACCAGTTCAGTGAGACTTTGCCAATTAACTAAATTATCTTCAAAATTAAGATAGTTTCTTGTATCAGTAAGGTTAGTTCTATTGCATTAGCAGCAAGGTTATTTGCTTAGCATAGCCACAGCAAAACTTAAGTTGTCTTACCACATCATCTGTCAGTGTCTTGATATTTAAATGCTGTAAATCAAACAGGAAAGCAGTCATGTCAAAATTGTGCAGTTAAAAAAAAAAAGAAAGAAAAGCTCAGTCATAGTTACTTTCATTCAAAATCCCATGTAAGTTCAAGTGTTAAATCCCAACACTGGAAATAAAGCAAGTTTCTAGGCAAGTTGTACCTTGTTGGTTTAGAACGCACAGCAAGTTATACAGATTTTAAAAATCGTACATTTGATTCCCCAACAGAGTATCAGAAGAATATGAACCAAGCATAGCTTGAAACGAGTTATGTTTTATTATATTTCATAACTAAATTATATTCTATAGCTAGATATACAGTTGACCTACACATAACTCAGCTACTAGACACGAGTCTTCTCAAGACAGCTGTGGGGACGCCAGCAACAAATCATCCAGAGATTTCAAACTCAACAGAAGAGCACAGAGATCCTCAGAAGATCAAAACTATCTGTCAAGCTGCAACACTCAAACTACTCACACTGTTAAATAGTCCCATGCAATGGCTCTGTGGCAAGCAGAGCACAAAGTTGTGAGCAGAAACTGAGCTAAGTATTTAATAAGAGTAACATCCAGAGAATCTGTAGATCACTCGAAACAGCAATTCCTGAACCAACATTCGCTCTCCACTGCACATTTACAAACATGACATGTGCTAGGATGTACAGCTCTTGCACAAAACCAAAGAGCAGCACAGATCATTGGCGACTGATGAGTCAGTGTTGCAGGGATCCCATGTATTGTTTTTATTAAGAGGCTGAAAACAGACTTGGCGGGAAAATGTCAAGAATGTGAAGTCACATACTTGGTGAGATAGGCTATTACCCTGCTCTTAGACTCCCCTCTCTGCCTGGTGCGCACAGCTTGGCAACAGCTACAGCAGCTGTCAATGACTATATCCTAATTAACCAGATTTGGAAACTCTTCACCAAGCCAACAATAATTGGCTATCACTCTCCACAACAACCTGAATGGAGGTTACAGCAAGGTGTGGGTCAGTCTCTTCTCCCAGTTGACAAGCAATAGGACAAGAGGAAATGGCCTCTAGTTGCACCAGTGGAGGTTACCTTGGGTAGCCAGGCATTGGAACAGGCTGCCCAGGGAATCAGCATCCCTGGAAGTGTTCAAAAGGCATGCAGAGATGTAGCACTTGGGTTTGGCAGTGGAAGTGGTGGTGCTAGGTTAATGATAACGATCTCAGAGACTTCCGACCTTAATGATTCTATGATCAGTAATTCTGACATCTTCCCTGGCTCATCCCTCAGAATTAAAGAGCAATTTGTGTTAAGTACTGCGACACAAGAGCTCTAGTGTAAATAGTGTAAAGAAACTGAGGAAGAAGTGTCTGATGGATGGTTAAAAAGTTAACAATCAAAGGAGGTGCAAGGAAACAGTATTCAGTGACACACTAAGTTTTACTATCAAAAAAATTTGTTAAAAAAGGAGCTATGTCACTACTGAACCTTTATAATTTCATTATGTGTTCTAATAGGTAAGGATTTGTAATAAATGAAAACAACAACTAAGTGAAAATATTCCAATCCAGCCAGAAGACTGAAGATCTGCATCCCAGTCTTCTCCCTGGTGTTCTCTTGACACAGGTGTAGATGAGACTTTTGCCCCACACACTGCTATAGAACTGGGTTTTATTACTTGTTTTTTCCCATTCTGCTAAATAGCTACAAAGACAGTAAAAGTTTTAACTGGTGTCATTTGCAAAAACTCATGACTTTGCATTTAGCAAGGTTTGTTATAATACTTCTATCCTTAAGTGTGCTAAACTGCAAGAGAAAATACTAACATATGGTCTGACATTGCAACTAGGCAGTGAAGAATGTAAAAATGTATTCATTTTTCATACAGGTGACTTACATCATTAAGCCTTAAACAAGGCACAAATACCATCATGGAGCTCCTCTAACATGGCAGGAGATTACATAATCTGCTTAGAATGAAAACCAACTGCATTCTAAGCTTTGAGTGGAAATTCTTGTCAAACTCGCATACACTCCTGTCACTAAAAAAATGCAGGGAAGCAACAACATTAGGTTAATTTCCACTTAAGAACAGATGTTGGATGTTTTGCAACTCCTCCATACAAGACACTGTCATTATGCAGGTAACCAGGCAATTTCAGATTCAGGTTTTGTTCCTCAAAAAGACCGAAGTTAGTGGGATAGCTCAAGCCAGAATCTTACTTTTCACTTAAGTTGTGAAATTCAGTAATGCAATTTACTACAATAAAAGGTGAAACATTTCCCATTTTGTAGAGCAGAATACCTCACTGATGCATGTCATCTGACTAATTAATGAGATAAGATTACTACACAACCAATTAAGGACACCATAATGGTGTACTTGATATACTGATATGAGTCTTCTCTCAAAGTCTTCATCTTACTGGATACCTAGAGTACGGGAGTCTAAAAACACCAGCATTTCTTTCATAAAAGTTTGTGGAGTCTAGTTTGACTAAATATCAACAATAGTGATGTATTTAGAAACTTTCTTTATAAAGGAGAAGAAACTCCATGCAAACTACATCCTAATGTTCAGCTCTTTCAGCACTCCAATATTAAAAGGCTGAATGACTTGCTGTAAGACTTACATAGCGAACTTTATGTTATAAAGTTTCCCAGTCAGAGGAGTTAAAACATAAGTACTGGGATTATTTTTTTCCCTGTCCCTCACCAAGTCCTTCTCTTCTGACAAGGCTGTACAAAGTAAAATCAGTTGACAATTTTATTGGTCTTCTATAGTATTCAAGGATACAGAGATGCGAATCATTACATGTGGTCTTAACAACAACAAAGAAACTTACCACACTGGATCTTTTAATGGCATTACACTTACAGGAGTGCTATTAACTCAAGAACAAGAGCACATTTTTATTCCAAACAGGCCAAATGAAACACATTTCTAGCAAGGGAAAAAATAACTAGACTGGGAGTCAGGTAAAGACCAGGTGAAAGCTGGAGTGCTTTACTACCACAGGCACACATTTCTATTTTCAGGCTCAGATTTATCAGTTCACAAAAGACACATTCTGCTCAGGTGAATACATTGCCTTAAATGTAAGCTCACAAGTAAATAAATATGGCTTAAGTAATATTCCTGTAATATTCAGTCACTGCTAAAAACATTAAGTACATTTAAAGAATACTGCTTTGCAATGGCTGAAAATATTAATATGCTATTTTACATCTTCCATGAACTACTCTACAATAACAAAATTACTGCTTTGAAAGCACAGCAGCTACGTACAAGTATTCCTCTAGACTATCATGTAGAAAGTAGATATGCAAAACTGAAAAACAGATTATCAATATTTTAAATATGCTGACATTGTGTTTTCTAGTCAGTGAGATACAAAAGCTTGAAGAGATTAAAGAGTTAATTAGGACAGTTCAGAAGAAGAGATTTATCAGTAGCACCTATAGTTAGAAAAGCAGAAGTAACACCATTGCTTAGTCTTCAGCTATACACTTTTAAAAACAACTAAATTTTAAAACTGCACTCTTCAAGGCAACTTAGTTTTTAATCTGGGACATGGAGGAAGAGGTCATTTTGTTTTGCAGTTAAATAGAAGCAGTTCACTTAAAGCTAAGACCAATGAAAAAGAAATACACAGGTCTACCATTTTTGAAGAAAGCAAGCAATCTGACAGAATTACCCTTTATGGGAGATGATGTCCCTCAGGTATACTGTTAAATAACTAGTGTCATAAGACAGAGGGAAATACACACATGTTGTATATGGGACAATGTTCTTGATGAGCTGGCAGACGCCCGAGCTCAAAAATTCCAAGGATTGTGAGAGCCTTAAATAGAAGCCAAAACGTACAAAAGGATGCAAGGGCTGTTTCACAACACAAGCACAGCAACATGACAACTGCTCCTGAGACAGAAAGAGTACTGTGTTGCTTGGAAAGGTCACACATGATAAAGCCACGTGTGATGCAACTTCCACACCACTCAGCTAAAGGAAGCCAAACACTATTTGGCTTCACATATATGCACAGTAAAGAATCTTATTGTCATACACAAGATCATGATCTTATACTGCAGATTCAAACAGCAGCACATACTTGAAGTTCATCTGCAAGATGGAATATAATAACTTGAGGCATTGCCTATATAATTACCCCAGTCAAGTCCAGGTAGAGACAGTGAAGTGAAGCAAAGCAAAGCAATGACAAATCCCACTTAATTGGATCAACAGTACTAGTCTGATCTTTTGTGTCACTACATTTATTTCCCTATCTTTGCATATGCATATTTACAGACTACATTCTCTCTAGATGTGGTACAAGCAGTTCAGGCTGACAGGATCAGAATTCAGAACAGCATCTCACATGGGACTCTGATTCCATGTCTTCAGCATGTTTTCCACCAGCACTACAGGTCAATGTGGCCTGGAACCAAGGACAATACTGAACCCTAGGACAATACTGAGTGTAGTCTGTATCATCTAAGAGTTTTGGCACTCTACCAAAAGAGGCACTTTCTACAAGTGGTCTTTTAACTGTGGCATAAGCACAAAGTGATGTTGCTCATCTAACTTTCTAAATGAAAGCAGGCTGTTTAAACACAGAATGTTTGGTACTTGAACTCAGATCATGCCTGGCAGGGATGGACATTGCCAGTACAACAGAGAGATCAACAAAATATGATTAGGAATGGAAGTAGAAGACAGACAAGCATACTGCCATACACCCCTGCCAATATGAGAAGGGTTTTAGGCATGCAAAGTAACAGGATGTCAGCCAACTAAACAATTTCAACATTCATGTCCTCCATCACCTTGAAGCACTTCAATTTACAAAAACATTAAAAATCCACAGTCCATATCTTTTGCAATCTTCATTTTTGCCTTTTTTTCAGATGAAAACTATGAAACAAATCCACATAAAACACCCCTCTCCAAACCACCATGCACATGTATCTGCTCTTTGATCCATTACAAAGAGCTTCCAGTCTACATGTGGCTGAAAGAAAAGAAAAAAGTGGGAAAAAAGGAGGGCTTAAGCAAGGTGAGTTCTAGAAGAATCAGCCAGCTTATGCCTGAATGCTGAAACAAGACAAAGACTAAGGATGTACACACAATCACATAATCCCCTCTGCACCTTTGTAAATTCAAAAGTGAGCAAGAATGCATTGCCACTAATTTTATCACCAAAAAAAGATTCAACACTAGCTGTTTTTTTCCCCAAAAGATATTTTCCAGCAGAAGCACAAGTAGTAGACCGAATCAAAGACTGAGGAAAACCTGTAGACTCAGAGAAAAGTTAATTGGATGATTACAGTGAATGCTATTACTTTAGGATTTCCTTTCTAACAATATTCCCTTAGTAATTTTGCTACCTCGGTCTGAAAACACAATTTACAAACTGCACAGCATTTCTTGCTTTTAATTTCCAATATACTTCTTCAGCATTTAGATAATGGCTTTATCACACACTCTCTCTCTGCTGCTTGGAAAGCAGTCTGGAAAGCAATTGGGGCAAAACTATCTTAACATGACAGGTTCTACACAGTGATATTCTTTAGGCATTGATGAGTTAAACTCAAAATTGGTGCTTACAGGTAAGCTCATATAACAAAGTGCTAGAACACAGCACTAAAATTTAATATCATAACCCACAGTGTTAATTCATGCCAACAAAAATAACAGCATGAGGAATTTACAATTTTACAAAGCTGCGATAAAGTGTTTTAGGTAACATCTGTTCAGCAATCATTTCTTTAAAAGACTAATTTAGATTCAAGGTCTTACACAGCAGCGTAACTGCAGCAATAATTCAGTCACTTTGTAATTAAAGATATTGACACAGATTGGTCTTACCTTTCTACTCTATGCCAGAGAAATTGAAGTGCTTTTCCTCTTAACTACATATTTCTTTGATTTATAGACACTGTTAAATGCAACTGTTAATTTGTCTATTTTTAACAGATTGGTGTAAACAAGAAACCCTTCTTGACTCATAAATTTCATAAAGAACTTAATCAAAAATGTAACCTGAAAGTCACCGAAGTCAGGTCAATGGTATACTGAAATTAATAGAAACATCTCTAATTTGAGCTAGAAATTGAAGTTGATCTTTTGAGGACTAGTGTCTATAAGATGTAGTATCAGTAAAGTACAGTTGGTAGTCACATAATCTAGCACTCACTGTAATGATTTCCAAACATTTCTAGGGTGAGGAGGGAATCAAGGACAAAAAGTGGAAAACAACTGCTTTTTACCCCACCCTGCCCCAGCAGATTTCAGAAGCTTCTTGCTCAGTCAATGTATACATAGAGAACAGGTAAAATATCCTTCAGTAGATTTCCTCTTTTTACAAGGTCCTAAACCACCAGAGTAGATGCATGAACTTTTAATAAGCTGAAGTACCATAGTACCACAGAAAATCTTTTACCCTTTTAGAAGTCCCACTCTTCTAAAAACTTGAACAAAGTCCTGCTGAACAAAGTCATGCTGTTATGTGATTCAAAATGAACCACCACTCCCTTAAAAAAAAATATTTAAAATTATTCTGCAAAAAGAACCGAGGAAACTGAGGCTTAAAACTCACTCACTTCTTCTGAGAAGCTAGGTTATTCAGAAAGAGTCCTTCAAGGCCTCATCTGACAGGGCTAAACAGTTACAGTGGTTGATTCCAATACCTCTTTCTCCCTCCTCCACCCCTCAAATGAAGTGGGTTTTAAAAAACAGTACTTTCCTCAGTTAAAAAAAGAATTTTCTTTAGGAGGGAAAAAAATTAAAAAGGAGGTACATGTTATTGGTGTTACTTTTGTCAACCAGCAATCCAATTTCACCTCAAGGTTTGTCAGGGAATCAAATTATTTTTCAGATTAGCATATCTGCTATGACAGATCAATATGTTGCATTGACTGGAACTTATTTTCAAGCCTTGCACACTGAGAAATACTACACACGCATAATCTGTATTACTTGAGGTCAATAAATCTAACAGCTAATTTAATTTGACAAACGTACAACAGACAGAAATATAACTGAGGTAACATGAGGTATGGCACTCTAAGTACTCCAAACACAGAAAAGGGCACAGGCTAAACCTAAGACTGGATTACAGAGAGCCCAAAGGGGTGAGAGGCAGGCTTTACACATTCTAACACAAAACTAATTTGACTAATAAAATTACACTGAAGGTGTGTTACAGGAAAATTTAGATACAAACAAGTCAAGTTGGAAAATACCTCTAAGATCATCAAGTCCCAAACACAACCCAAACACTGCCAAGTCCATCACTAAACCATGTCCTTAAGTGCCACATTTACGCATCTTTTAAACACCCTTTGAGACTTCTCTTCCAGTGCTTGACCATCCTTTCAGTGAAGAAAGTTTACCTAATACCCAATCTAAACCCCCATGGCACAACTTGAGGCCCTTTCCTCTTGCCCAGTCACTTGTTACTAGGGAGAGGACACTGACCCCACCTCACTGCAGCCTCCTTCCAGGCAGTTGTAGAGAGCAGTAAGGTCACCCAGTGAGTTAATGGCACACCCAGCATACAATCCTTGTTCAATCCATAATTCTTCAGTTCTTATCAACACCCAAGGATAAAATCTTTGCTTTAAGAGATTTAAAGATGAAAAACAGGACTATCATCTAGGATGAAACTCTTTTGAAAATTGCAGTTTGACAAAGCATTCTAATGAATTAAGGACATACACCAACAACACTATCCAGTCTTCTACAGTGGCCAGACCACACAGGTTTCTCCTCACAGACCATATTCTAAAGCATGTTGTGAGAGACTGGAAAGACCTGGTGTCACAAGACATTTTGGGGTGCGGGCATGTGAGGAAAGGGGCAGGTTGGGCCTTGCCCTGGTGAGGTGATGCCCTGCTCTGCACACAGTCCCCACTCCTGTGGCTGCCTGTATCCCAGCCCGCCAGCGGCTGCCAATCCCTGCCACAGCTGAAGCAATGCTCCACACCTGCCTCTGAAGCCCCAAACCCAGCTTCCGAGTGGCCAAATGAACAGAGGTCCCACCTTGGGGAAGGGCCCAGGAAGGTAAAAGCATATTTAAAGCTGAACGTAAGGCAAGCATGTCTTGACTCTAACTCCTCTTGGCATTTCTGTCAGCTGAACACTGCTGAAACCCAGGAGCTGGTAGCTATATGTGTCCTTTTCTATTTTTCTCTCTCTTCTTCTAATTCCCGGTTCTTGGAATTTTTGAGTAACTTAAAATCAAACCGGATTAAAGTTTGCCAAGTCAAATGGGCTAAGTTAATGCTTTGAGAACTGTTTTATGCTGATTGAATGTTGCACTAAACCTTTCACCAAAGTTTTTTGATTTTCTGAGGTTGCCAGTAACGTCTTTTTTGTTGTTTTGACCCCTTGAGAATATCTTGTTGCTATTTCTCCCAAGCATCTAATTCAGAGTACAGGAACAACTGTAATCCCTTTCAAAAGTCTCACCAAGTGAGGTTTTTTGGGCCTTACACACGTCCAGCCATGTCACCTGCATGACTAAAACACATGTGACCCCAGTAGATACACAGCCATTTACAAAGCCAAGCAAATAGCTCTTGGTCACAGTTTCATATGTGCCCATTCTAACATGTAGAAAAAGGCAAAGGGACAGAGTTGAAACAGTAATCTCTGTGGTCACAATACAAAAAGATTGCAGCAAACAGGAATATTCCGGGAGCAAGTAGTGACGTTCCAGAACAGGTCTAACCAGCCTGTTTGATACCGCTTATTGGCTAACTTTTTTGAACCTGTGCACAAGTGCCAGACACTCAAGTATTGAATATCACACAAACATACCTTAGAATAAAGAGTCTAATACAAGTGTTATGGTATCTTTTTTGTAATTACATAATAAATACATTTTAGAGCAGGTGGGCTCAGGGACAACTGGACAAAGACCAACATGCATCACCTAAATATGAGCATGGGATGCATCTCCTCTGCATGTGGCAGATACTCCTGGATACAACTCCCTGAAAGGAGGCTGTATCCAGCTGGGGGTCAGACCCTTTCCCCAGACAACTAGCAACAGGCTAAGAGGACAGTCTCAAACTGCACCAGGGGAGGTTTAGGCTGGACATTATGAGGAATTTCTTCACAGAAAGGGTGATTAGAGCTTGGAATGGGCTGCCCAGGGAGGTGGTGGAGTCACCATCCCTGGAAGATTTTAGGGAAAGACTGGATGTGGCACTTGGTGCCATGGTCTAGTTGACATGGTGGCGTTCGGTTACAGATTGGACTTGATGATTCCAGAGGTCTTTTCCAACCCAACCCATTCTGTGGAAACAAGGCGTGCAGAATATATGTTGGTCCCAGCTCTAATGCTTGGAATTTTCATGATGTCCAAACAAAAACTGGTTCTTTCTGAATATTCTTTAGTTAAAGCATATCATGCAGACATATTATCTTGTGAACAATTACAAGCAATCCCAACATTCCCAATTTCTTGGTTTACTAGCCAAAAGCTCGTAAAAGCTCGTAAAAGCAGCTTTATGGAGAACCTAACTATGGTCTTTAAATCACAGACCTGTTTTTTCCCTGTAGACTTTATATCACTAAAAAAAAAAAAAAAAAAAAAACCAAAAACAAACCCACCGCACTCCTATTAGAAGTAACACCGTTTTACACCTGGAAGTCTGTTCTGCTCCCCTTGCGCATGGGCTGTCACGCAGCAAGTAAGGCTTGTGAAGAAGCTTTCGCGAAAGACCTG
>JACBWW010000061.1:2078278-2119294 GCA_020086605.1 Lanius collurio | reverse complement strand
CATGCTTTGGAGGCGGCGGTGCCCCAGCCCGGCCGGACTGTCCCGTTGCACCCGTGCCCGTCTCCGCTGAGTCAGCGGCGCGCGCCGGGCACCGCTGTCCGCGCGCACCTGGGCGCTCGCGGCCCCGCGGCCCGGCCCGGCCCGGCAGAGGGCGGGGCAGCCCCCGCTGGGAACGGGACAGTCCGGCCGGGCTGGGGCACCGCCGCCTCCAAAGCATGCGCACACAGGGAGGGACAGTTTCTTTCCTTACCGGGCTAATCCTGCCTCTTCTGGATCCTGTCTGTTCAGGGGCCTGAACACGGGACGGGTCCCTCACCTGCCTGGCCTAGGATGGCGATTTCCAGCAAGTGGAAGATTCTGATTTTGTTAAAGATTCCGATACCTTTCCTCAAGCCACAGGTGAAAAGTCGTTCATCTATTTCGATGTGACCTTTCTATATAACTAGACCACTGACTTTCATACGTAAAAATATATTACTATCTAGAATCGTAGAACCATCGGGTTTGGAAGAGACCTTTAAGATCATCCAGTCCAATGATCCAAATCACCCAGCACCAGATCCAGACACCTCTTAAACACCTCCAAGGATGGTGACTCCATCACCTCCCCAAGCAACCTATTCCTATGCCTGACCATCTGAACAGTGAAAAACATTTTCTAATGTCTAATCTGAATCTCCCCTGTCTCGGTTTAAGGCCATTTCCACTGGTCCTGTCACTGCAGTCACAGTAGAGACTGGCCCCCACCTCCAATTGAACCTCTGTCCTGGTAGCTGTAGAGAGCAATATATACATACATATACATACATATATATTATATATAATTAATACTTCTCAGATTGCTTTTATACCATCTTGGTGATACTGGGTTAAGAAAGCAGAATGACAGAGAAAAGACATAATCCCTATCCAAAACAGTGGCAGTGTTTCCATCATCCTCCTGCATCCGTGTTTCTGTTTTGTGATGGACACAGTCTGTGTGGAGGAGCTGTTAACTGTGCTGCCAAGGCCAAAAGAACAGGTGTAGCTACAGTCTGCAATTGTTTAATGCAATCTGTTGTTTTCCATCACTGAAAGACCTGCAAGACTCTGGTTTATGGGGAAATACATAAACAAATATTTCATTATGCTGTAAATTAGCAAATTGCATATGGTTTACAAGGCAATTGAATTCTCATTACTACAATCAATACATTGCATTTATCTTTATTTTAAATTAAGAGTAGTTAGAATAATGATGCAAACTGGAGACTTATGTAGGGGAAAATCTATTTCCAAATCTCAGTGTTAGGGATCATTAAGAAAAGGAAAACTAACGCTCAGCATTTATATCTCTAGTGTATTTCCTAAATCAGAAAAATTCTTTTCTCTTCTGTCATGCAGTCCTTCACCATGACTTACACAGGCAGTGACCTACAAAATGTAACATCTGCCAATACACAGAGTTCTGGTGAAACATAGCAGAATTCAGCCCCAGACTCAGCCTTTGCAGGGTGGGGGAACTGTGGGGCCACGCAGGGTAGATGCCATAATTATTTGTATATGTTATACTGTTCATCCTTTGGCACCTTTCTATAGATGTTTTGTAAATTTATATTGGAATTCTTTGTGGAGAGTATAATTAGCAGAACACTGTTTAATGTCATGGTTAATGATTTCCTGGAACATTTGATTAGAAAATTAATCAGGCTATGTGTGTGTATGATAAAGCTGTTTAAATGGACTTCCTAATTGCACTGTGGTACACACTGCCTTCTGCCAATATATCACTTTCAAGGTACTGTGTTGCAATAACAGAGAAACACTGAAGGGAATAATTTATCAGACAGTTTTACTAAGCCGAAAGTAAATGTTGGTACTTTTGATATATTATTATTATTTTATACTACCCCTCTTGTGCTCATTAGGTGTTTCACAGAACAAATACACTCTTGCAACAGCTCAGTTTGCCAAGATTAATCACGACGGAGGAAAAAAATTATGAGAAAGAAATGCATCAGTAATGCTAAAATTGTGCAGAGATTCTACTTAGTCATAGCATGCATATTGTCTGGGGAATGCAAATAGCTTGGTCATTTTGCTTTATTTTTGTTGTGGAATGAAAAGTTTTCAAATACAAAAGTCTGAGACAAAGTAAGTGTGTAAAGTTAACCATATTTGCAAAAGTAGTCCTTTAGATTGATGGGTTTATTTAGGCTCCTAACATTCTGTTCATCTCTCTCTTTTTTCTTTTTTTTTTTTTTTTTTCTTTTTTTTTTGTCATATACTATGACTCAGGACTTGGAAAAAAAATAGAAGAGCCTCCTAATATTCCTTGTTCCAGGGAGGCAGTTTTTCACATAGATTTCTGGGCAAAGTATGTCAAAGTTAGCCTTTGACTGTGTTTAGGCACTTATGAGATTTCATTTGGAGACGCCTAGTTCCTTCCTATGAGAAGAAGATAAGACAATCAATTAATTGTTCTTTCATGAAGTTTATTCTTTTGAACTGTCACATAAAAATTATGAAGGATTTTGACAGCAATGTTGTTGTTTTTCCAAAGCAAGCATACAAATGTAATACTACCCTATTTAAGTATACTAACAGGGAAAACAGTTCCTGTGGCTTGGCAGAGGCAGGCAAATGGCACATCTTTTTCAGGAAAACTCTTCTTTCTCCCATTAAAACCCCCTAAGAGGCAATTCTAGCCCAAATACCTCAAACTTGCATAGCTATTTGTAAGTTGTACCATCTGAATATCTATCTTATACCTTTCCCAACATCTTGTTCAAAGGAGTTACAAAAAGATACGTGATTGTTAACTCATAATGCCAATAAACATTGCATTGGAAAAACATGGCTTGCCCTCATGTCTTATAGAGGCAATTGATGCTTGTTTTATTTGAGAAAATCTTTAATGGTTGGTTTGTTTTTTTTTTATTGCAACAACACTCATTAATATTTTAAATGCATTGCAATGTAATATCCTTAAATGTAACCTGTGGATAAGATCTTACTAAATTTTCACAGCATGGGTGGCTCGCAAAATGTATTATTCCATTATTAAGATAATGGGTAGATAAAATCTCAAGTTGTTCAGCTAGTCTAGCCTATTAAGTTTACTAAGGAATATGGCTGTTAGCAAGTTTAACATGCTAATAAATGAACAAATTTACGTTACAGTTATGAGAAAATTCATACTCTATTCAAATAATAAAGTTTTATTGAAGAAAATTTGCTTTAGTTTTTTCCCTGCAAAACAAACAGAATTATTTTGGCTTTTTTGCATATAATTTGATTGTCACTCAGTCAGTGTCACTGCCACTGTAGTAGTATATGTCACCTCTACATTCTGTTTCTAGCATAGACTACAAAAAATGAAAACCCATAGCTAAAACTATGCCAGAAGATCATGATAATCAGAAAAAGGAAGGAACTGAAAATTTTCCAACTAATATAGCACTTACCTTAAGTTCTTACAAGAGAAAAATATATTAGGTGTTTTCTGATATATGGTTATGGTTACGAACTTAGTTGTAAAAAGCTACAGAATTATAAGTCTACTAAAATATCTCTGGGGGTTGGCTGGTGCTGGCTAGATTGTGAGGCTCAGATTGTGAGGCTCAGATTGTGAGGCTCAGACACAGGAAGCCGTAGCAGACCCAGAGAGGTGATCCCATGAGGAACCGTCTCCCAGGGGGTTGTGGCTTCTCTCAGCCGTCGGCCAGGGTTGCCTGCAGAGGTGCCTGGCTCAGCAGCCATCAGCTCTTAGTGATTCAGGGAGTGATTTCAGCTCTGCTCTGCAAGGCAAACCCCCAGGGCCAGGCCCGGACAGAGAGAGGAGAGGTCCTTCTGGTGGTTCTGCAGAAGCAGCTTTATTCTTCCGTCTTCTGCAAAGGGGTGACCAGAGATGGATCCTCTGCCGACTCGGGGCAGAGGGGTCTCTTTTATGGGGGTACAGAGATGGGTGTGAAAGGGTGAGAAACCAGTAGGTACTACGGGAATTTACATACAGTTTCCTAGAGGACCACGGGTCTGTCTTCTTTCGCCATATCCAAAGATATAATGGCTTTCAAAGAGGGACCTGCAGAGGATTGTGTGACCTCCTTATCTCCAGATCTTCCTGCCAGGGCAGGGGCTTGTCAGACCCCATATCTTCAGATTGTGCAGTTTCCTTTATCTAAACATGGGCTTCCTGCCATGGCAGGGGCTTGTCAGACCCCACACTAAAATGTGACAAAAAGGAGTTTTGGTTTTGATAGTCTTCATAAAGGATTGAATTTTTCCTTTGCTTAAGCTCATGATCAAGATAACATCTGTTTGTTCTGAATCTGTTTAAAGGGATTCTGAGAACTGAGTATAGGCTAAATTCATGTCATGGGTGACCCAGAATGTTATTGTATTCCATATCTACCTGTGCCCCAAACTTGTAACTGTCCTTTTAAGACCCAACATGGCAAGAACTGGAAGGGCAGTTGGGAGGTTCTGGTTCTTTTACAAGATTGAGGTGCCTGAGCCAACCTGCTCTTTTGCCCGGAAATGTTTGATGAAGGTAGAGGCTGTGCTTCAGAGGAGGTTGTTTTGGGCAGTTGGCTTTGTTGCTTGTTTGGTTTTCTGATTCTTTTTCTGGGCTTGCAATAGTAGCTACTCAGAAAAACTGCATTTCGCTATCAAAAATTTTGGGAGTTTTGCAAAGTGAGCCAGTTCCTGGGGCTGGGTCACCCCGTGTTGGTGCCGACAGACCGCTTCCCTCTTCCCCAACACACACGTGGCAGGTGGACAGCAGCACCAACACCAGCAGAATCCATTGGGCAGCAGGAGGAGCCAGCAGAGCTGACCAGCACTTCTCATCGGCCACTAGAGCTGCTGCTAAGGTCCTACCTTCCTGGTAGAGTTCTTTTTGCCATTATCTCATCCCTTTTTTTCCCTGACTACACAATCACTGGTGGTGTGCTGCCAGAGACTGGAAAAGGTGATCTGTTTCAAGACATCTTGGGAAGCTTGGAATGTGTGGTGGGAGGTGGATCAGACCTTGGTGTGGTGAGTGGTGCCCTGCCCCCATACTCCTCCCCTCAGAGCTCCTGAGTGGCCGAGAGACTGTAAGTCCCACCTGGGAGGAGGGCCCAGGATGGGCCAAGGTTTTTAGAGGCCTGAGCGCAAGGCAAGCCCGTTGTCCTGTAACCCTGCATTCATCTTGGAGTTTTACATCGCTGCAACCCAGGAGTCGGGAACTATGTCTGTTTTCCTTTATCTTTCCTGTCTTTCTGTTTTTCTCCCTTTTTCCTTCTTCTGACTCTCTTCTCACAGAACATAACACTGAGTGTTTTTAATGGTTTTCTGTGTTCAGTGGGCTAAGTATATGCTGTGATAAGTGATGTTGCATTTACTCTTTTACCAATATTCCTTAATTTCCTGTAGTTTGCCAGTAAAATGTTGTGTGCCTTTTGCCTCTTGAGAATATCTGGTTGGGATTTTCCCCTTTGTGTCTACCCAGAGTGACTGGGGAATAACATGGCACCATCTTGGAAAGGGTCTGATGCCATTCTCCCTTTGTCACCCTACACGCAGTTGGCAGTGGGGGTCACCATCTTGAAGACATTTGGAAATATTTTGGGTGTTTCTTTGTTCCCCTGGAGTTGGTGAGATTTAGCAATTTTCTGTCTAGTGATTTTTCACTGTTATTTTTTACCTGTTGCTGTTTTGTGTTACGATATCCTGCAGTGGTAGGGAGGAGGAGAGAGACCCAGCAGGCAGCAATTATGCAGCAAGATTGATTTATTTAATTATTTTTACAACTCTTTTATAGACTTTTTCTTCCAAGTCTTAATTGGTCAAAGGACCATCCACCTCTCAGGGTGATTGGCTAAAATCCTAAAATATCCATTGTCAAAATATTTTTCTATTGTACTATAAACAAAGGTTTATAACGTTGCAGGTGCTCATAGTTTATAGAACTTTGCTAATATCTTCTGATATTAGAAAAATCTCTCACAGGACTGGAAAGAAGGAAGAATTTTTCTTGCTTGCAGCATATTTTGTATCCACAGTTTTGCTTGTTACTAAATTGTTATTTTTTCACTTATATCTTCGCATTTGTTCCTTATTGGTGAAAAGAGATTGGCTGAAATCTCATTTTAGAGACTCCACTTCTTTAAATTGTCTTAAGCCAAGATAATGCTAAAGAAATAGTAATTTTCTTTGTTATTCCCTGGGCTTTTTTTGGTAACAAGAGCATTTTTCTCATGTGGTGCTTAAAGAATGTATGATGCTGTTATCTTATGATACATCTCTTTTAAAGCCCTGCTCTTGCTCTCATCTGTCTTGACTTCCCAGCATGCTATGTACAGTTGGAAGTACTCAAAACAATTGTTTGCCATCATTCATTGGCACCCTGGTAGACATGTAGTGTGTGCTAGTTAATATTTTTATATTGTTTTTAATATTTTAGGTGGAAGTAGAGATGAATTTATGACAGGACAGATAATTAAACACTGTCTTCCTGGGTATGTGAAATTGTCTGTAAAGACAAGCAGCTCTGAGCTATTTGGATCACAGTGTTAGTAAAGCTGACCTCTCTTGGCACATATATTTCTTGTTTCTTAAAAGTATCTATTCTAGAGTCTTCTAAAAACAGTTACTTTCGTCCCTTTCTTGTATAAAAAGAAGTACTATGGTTGCATTTCACAAAAGTACTATGGTTGTATTTCTTATAATTAATTTCTGTTACCATCAGGAATGCTTTTGGAAACCAGAATATCCTTGATTTCCATCCCAATTCTTTATTGCTAGGAGTCTTGGACGTCACACTTGCACAATGGTATCAGTGCTAAGTGACAATGGAATATGTATCTTGCAATAGTTAAAGAAAATACTTGGATTTTAGAGAAGCACAAAGAACTTCAGGGCTATTCTTCAGGTTTGCATGGCAGTAATTTCCAGACTCTTAAAAAAGGTGTAATTAAAGGACTCCAGCTCAAATGAAGTTTCCTCTGAGAGTTGTGTCTAAAATACTTCTAATACCTTTTTTCTTATTACATGAGAGTTGTTACTAAAGAAAACAACAAAGCAAGATCCTGCTGATTGTAGCAGATCCTGCAGGTACAGCTGTAAAACTGTCTTTACTCCAGAATGGACAGATAGCTACATCTGTATAGCTGTCTTTACTCCAGAATGGACAGACAACTAAGGCATCCCTGAGGACAGCGTCTGTCACAATCCTGTTTTTGATATATCAGTCATACCTTTTTGAAATGTTAAACAAAATTTTCCATGCAATGGATTCATTTTCTCTCTTTTCTAGTTGGAATTTAAGTTAAGGACTTTCAGAAGTAGTTATGGTCTGAATAGCACTGAATTCTCCTTCTTGAAGCTTTCAAAGTCACCCTGTAAAGGATGAGGATATAAGAAGTAGGAAAGTAGTTTGCTTCATCTATTTATTGTGGATTACATGTTGCTAATAATTTCTCACAAAATATTTTAGGCTAGCCTCCCATTCAGCTGAATAAATCTAATATACCTCCTTCAAGATACTGCCTAGATTAGAAAAAAATCAGTAAAGAAGTCCATTATGCAGTTCGTCAAATGGATCTTTATGAGGATATTTGAGATGTGATTTGTGGCACTATTTAGGATACATTGCGTAGTACATTATTATAAAGTTCAGGTTTGTAATTTAATTATGGTCCAAATTATCTTCAGTTCTAACTTTAGTTGAAGTGACTAGGCCAAGCCTGGCAGGTGATATAAATTGTAAATGGTCTGAGTGTCATGGGGCGCAATAAAGGCTGTGTTACATAATTTTATACTTTGTGTGGGAATTTCAGAGCTGCCTAAAGAATTAAATGAGCTATTCAAACCCTGTCTGTTCTACCGTTACGCTATTAAGCGTTCCTAGTAAAATTATTGAAAACAGTTAATTTTGCCCAAGAGAAAATAAATATGTTTTCAAAGGATAAAATCATGCTGAAGTTTTTTTTGTGAATATAGGAGTCCATAGAAGTGCGATCAAGCTTAGTGGTATTTTCAGGGCATTCTTTGCAAAGATTTTAAGCCTTCTGTCAGAATTCTGAGATGTAATTATCTTCCATTACTTTCTGATAACTCTCCAAATTCCTCATAGCTTTCCTTTTTTAATATACTTCTGTATTTTTTTTATGATTCACTTTCCAAATTTCCTTCTAAGATTCTGTCTTTCATTTTTCCTTGTGGTAATTTATATTACTTTCTACTAGGGCATGATACAGTTTGCTTTCAGAAATCCCTTATTTTCTTTTGACAGATGTATCATTTTAAGAGAGAAAGGGAGGGAGGGAAAGAGAGAGATAAACACATATATGTATGTGCATATATAATGCTTTTTATGAGTTAGTTATGTATTGCAAAATCTCAAAATTGACTATAATTTGTTTATATAGCTTTTATTTCTCCTTGACTGATTTTCTTATTCTAATCTATCTTTGAGTTTCTCTGTCTAATTTTTCCTCTTTGAAGAGTAGTGGATATAATCATATTATGGTTACTGCAACTTAATATTCAGATGCAGTAAGTATGTACATGTAGATTCAGAAAAATGCTTTCTCTTGTTTTAAAAAAACAATCTATATCATTTGGGGAAATTTCTGAAATACATTCTATATGAAACACAAGCAGCAATTTTATGGGTAACAGAAGACACTCTGTTGCTATCCAAAAAGCATATTATTTTTGATCATCTATTCTTTGGCAAGTTTCAATGGACAACCTGATTTTTAATGGTTCTTTAACACACATAGCCATAAATTTGTGTGGAGTGCAATGCACTGCCTTTCTTATGTTAAATAGTAGCTTCATCTCTTGTCATAGGAAGATGAAGAGTGTAATTGGAGGGTGTACTCTGCATCACAAGTACTCTTCCAGTGCAGCACAGCTAAGCTTAGGGTTTTTTTCTAGGAAGTTCCTTAAGTGGCAGTTTTATGACAGTGTGAATCAGGGCAAACTTCGTAAGTTTCCATCTTCCTTCACCTGTGTTATAATAAATGAAAGCTGTTGGTCAAGGAAAATGAACGCTTTCACTTATTTTTACAAAGTATTTCTGCAGAAATGGAGAGATGATTATGTTGGATTGTGTTACAAAGGTTATCCTGTAGGACCTAGAGATGCAATTAGCTCTCAGGTATATGTTTGAGGGGAGGGAGGCAAGTGAAAGAAATTGTATTGTAGCAATTACAGGATTTCTCCTCAGCTGGCCATAGGCAATAGGATCTCAAGATGGCTTTGGTTCATTGTACGACAACCTAACCAGAATGGAGACTTATTAAACCAAGGTGTATTTGTAAGAAGAGGCCAGTTGACATTGTTACCTCATAAATGGAAAATTTAGGGAGAGCAGAATCTCAGCCTCTGTTTAAGTGTCAGGACATGGAGAGCACCAGCTTTCCCTAAGGGATGTGATGGTGAGGGAGATACCAGCAGGACAAGGGGCCTTGCTAGCCAGGGGCCATTCCATTGACCGCAACCAAGGCAAGAAAGACCATCCAGAGGTGGTAGTCAGGTTTTACCAATAGTCCATACTGTCAGGTGACTTTGTGATGATGAATCAAATCTGAAGAAGTCAGGCCAAAGGTCAGGGTCAGAAACAGTTCCAGTGACAGTAACAAGGGTCTAGTGATGATTGGGTGTATCTACAGTGATGAAACATGTGAAGCTTGGAAGTCACATACAGAGCGGGATCAACAGGGATCATGTCGGCGATTGAATCACAGACCCAGACCAGCAGGGCATCTGAATCGTTTATTCAAAGGAATGAGCTGGTTTTATCCACTTTTCCAAGGCACAGTATTTCCTTTTATGGTAACCCTCACTACATGACCCGAGCCGTGTTGCCACATCAGCAGCACACTTCATTCTATGGGGCAGTCACTCGCTGTCCACCCATCTGTCAGCTCCCGGCAGGCTCCCCTCCGTAGGGCTCTGCCGTGTGACACCTCCAGCACCCAGGGTCCGCTGGAGACAAGCCTCTCTGTGCTGCCATGTGCTCCTTTGTGCTGCCATGTGCCTCTGCAGGCAGGTTTTACAGCCCACAACCCAATTCTATCTTATTTCTACCCATAAGTTCATATCGGGCAGAGTGAAAGGCTGTCTTCTTTTCTGTGTTGTGATGCACACAGGAATCCATCATGTGTATGCATCCCATGAATAACCTCATGAGGCTTAAGAGCTTTGTTCAGTACTTGTATAACCACTATTTACCTGAGAGAAAAAAAATTCCAAGAGTATTTTGCCTGTGCCCGTTAGTCTCTGAAAAGTAATGTAATTCCTTCTCCCCAGCCATCTACAAAACTGTATTCATTTTCATTCATGAGTTCATTTCCCCTTGTATTGAAAATTGAAGAGTCATGCTGGTACCAATGAAGAGGAAATCTCCTTGAAAAAGTTAGGATAGCCTTTGACAAGATATAAAGTCAAGCAGGAAGTCATCAAGAAGTCAATCATTATACCCGCTAAGTGCTCATAAAATTGTTATTTATTATATGTTTTGTGAGCTTCAAATCCGGACATCGGACAGATGAAGGTTTTCCATCTAGAAAAGCACCAACAATGGCCTCTTTTTGTCCCATTGGAAGAGAGGGAATATGAAGATCTGCACAAGCTTGCAGGATGCTGGGAGATTAATAAAGGCAGCCAAACTGTGATAATCCAGATACAGAATTTGGGTGGATGATACATACTTTCGAACAGCTTTCTTTATGTGAACTACAGCATGGAAAAAGGAAGAATGTTGCCTCAAAGTTGGTTCAAAGTATACATGATTAAATGTGGCGCAGTGGTCAACTCTTTTTCATTCTTTGCAGGAAATGAGCACCAAGAAAAAGTATTTTGGGAAGAACAGCATGCACAGGAGCAAGAGCAGGGCTCCTCAGCAGCAAAAGCAGCAGGCAGGCTTATGTGTGGAATGTTGCTGAGAACTGAGCACTGGAATGTACCTATCCCAAATAAACTGCATTGCTTAGGCATATCATGAGCTTGACTCACCCACCTTCCCTTCCCTGACAACGATGTTACTCATTCCTTGTCCCTGTAATGATCACTCCAAATTCTGCTTAGTTGATGTGACTTTCCTGTGGCTCTTCATGTCACAAGTCATTAACAATGCTGGGAACAAGTGACAATATAACTGAAATGAGAAAGTATTTCCAAGTGCTGTGGTTCTGTAAACTAAAACATGTGGGAGTTTTGTAGCATTTATGTGTGAGGGAGATCCATATTGTCTGGCTAAGGACAATCTAATCACTAAAGAACTGAGATAAGTTCTTTCTATGATTAAGGAGTTAGCACTTAACTGAAGTTCTCACTTTAATCTAGTGAAGAAAAACTAACATCTGCAAAAGGCAGTTCATCCACTCTTAAAATATGAATTTAAAACAAATGGAAAGAAGAACCTCTGGAGATCCTTCTATGTCTTCACTGACTATAAAAGATGCTTTGATACCTGGTTAGACCAGAGGAGTACATTTAAATGCTGAAGGCAGGTGAGGTAAATCTCATTCTCTCAAACTGTTTTGGGGATTTCAGCAATTTTCAGTCAATAAATTCACTCCCTTCCAATAGATTTTATTATACATATTCATATTAGTTCTGAATCACAGATATATTTAAGTAGCAATGTTAATGACTCCTTGGAATTAGCAATAAAATTCTCTTGTGATCCTCAGAGAATAAAATTTTGAATAATCACACTTCCACTGTACGTCTTTGAAAATAGTTTTTGATAGTCTGAAAGCTGAAGACAGATTTTTTTTTTCCTGAAAGGTTTAATGACTAGTTCCCTTACTTCTTTTGCTGCAGGCTGTTATCATTAGGGATATTAAACTGCTTCAAAAACTGTGGGAAGTGTTATGTTGCAAATATACTCTCCTGTTGTACAGAATTACTTGGATGGTGATTAAAAGAATTAATGCTGCTAGTAACCTAAGTGTTCTAACACATTTTCTTGGCAAAATCTAGTCCATCTTTCTGTTTAGCCTTGGTTTTTTTTTCCTCTTTTCTTCTACAATATATTGGAGATTTTTCTCACTTGCAGAACTTCACATTCAGCCTTGGAAACTTTTGCAATATGAAGAAATTAACTCTAATCAGTACATGACAGCAGTCCCATCATTAATTTGTTAGCTTTATAAACAGGTACTTTTGTGCCTTTTTCCCAGATGGCATTCAGTCTATGAAGGAGTCATATGTAAGCATCCACAAACAACTTAATTACTATTTTTTAAATCTTTCTTTAGAATTCTCCTTTGTCAATCTGCCCGCAGAAGTGAAGAATTAAATACAGCATTTCTCGTTGGGTGTTGCTCCTGATTTAGTCTGTATCTCCTGTCAGTCTTCCATAGAGACAGCAAGCTTTTGGGGCATTGCTTTTTTTTTTTTCATTCAAAACAGCTCTGGCATTTTACAATAATAAACATCTTGATTAATATAGAGAGCTTGATACTTGTGTTAACGTGCAAAGACTAGAGCACCTAAACTCTATTTGATTTCTAGACTTTCTCTTTTACACTCTCCCTGTGTTTACATGAGAAAATTTGCCAGAACAGATATATCAGAATAAACAATGCTTGCTTTCTATACTTAACTTCCCACTCTTTGAATAATACTAGAAGTAACTAAGTACCTGTTGTCATTTCTAAACATTCACCATATTCAGTAAATAATCCATACTTTATAAATTACATTGTTCAATGGAGTTTTCAGACTTGTGGTATTTTCTAGCTTTGAACTGTACGTGTGCACAATCTCATAATTGAATGTTTTATCCCCATATCTATTAGTATGGCTTGTGAGAGGGAGGTGGGGATGGATGTAATTATTCACTTATGTTTTAGGTGGAATAGAGGAAAATGATCTGTGTATCTAGAACCAAAGTTGCATTGTATAACCATTCATTTCATACTGGGAGTTTATACAAGCCATATTAATTCAGATTCAATGTTACGTAAATCAAGGCTTTCCAATCACTTAGGAGTTGTATCACATTAATCTACAGTGACAGTGTTCAACAGAGTCTAGAAAGTTGTTTGATTTCAGACTGTAAATGGCAGTTCTTGATTTTCTGTAATATTTTGGATCACAGACAAAACCTTGTTTCGGTAACTGCGTATTAGCTGGACGGTTACAGCTCAGATGCAGAACTGTTGTGGTTGCGTGATATGATCAGCATTCATCACAAGCTAATAATGGTGATTCTGAACATCTTAATTGGAGATCACACAACTCTGTGTAGTGTGAAATAAGATGTCTGGGCAATTGCAAAGATTTTGACTGGTCCTTGTGCTGATAGCCTGCAGATTTTAATATTCTGAAGTCACACCAGATGGGCAATCTGCTGCACTGTATACCTTGGATCAGTTTTAAGCTGCAAGAGTTCTGTATCTGATGTCACCCCAAGGGGAAAATAATAAACGGCTGCACTAATGGCATTTTTTAATCTCTCTACTCTCGATTTACCTAGGCTTTGACTGATGCAATAGTCAGTTTAGGAAAATATATAAGAATCTGTTAGTGATGCAAAAGCCAAATGTATAATTCCAGGAAAGAAGAGACATCTGATTAAAGTCCTGATTGAAATTTGAAACTGGATTATGCAGCTGAAGATTCAGAATTAATATATAAAAGCATGACATAGCTAGCATTTCCTGAGGTCTGAATTCAGGAGGACCAGTTTATGCCTAAGGAGCCTACAATGCTCTGAAACTACATACTTGAAGGACAAGAAAGGTGATAGGCTATAGAGACTTGCAAGAGTTGAAATTTTGATACAGACCTGCTCCTATTATGGTAACCAGGACAGTGATTAACATACTGAGTAAGAAGCAAAACTGACCCCACTCTGCAGAAGTTACAAGTGATGACAGAAAAAGATTGTGCCAGTCCCATAACTGGTTCCCATTATTCCATCAGTACAGTGATATATGAAGTTCTCTAGAGTAATGGGACATTCAGTTTGTCCTTTTAACTTTTCTAGAGACTTGTGCTATATCAAAACCTGACATTGGGACAAGATGGGAATTGCTGGAAAGTCCCTTGGTAGTTCCAGGATATTTAATATACACTGGGTTAGGAGACTAAGCTCCTAACATTTTTCAAAGTCAGGACAAGATGCTGAGAAAGCTTGACACCACTTGAAATTTTCAGGAAGAGTTCTTTCACCTTCCATCTCTGTCATTAAAAACCTTTTTGGCTTGACTTTCCTTTTTTGAGAATTGGAGAAGGCAAGATAGAAGGAAGTTACATGGGACTCTACTCCAGCACTTCAGCACATTATAGGATAACTTATACTTGTCTTGCCATAAATGAGCTGAAAAGCCAGATAGGTGAAGTGATTTGTTCTGAAAGTGTGATTTGCTGAAAAATATGCTGCCTTTGTTTAAAAGACCACAAATAAACTAATTACACTAATTCTGAATAAGATTGCTTCCTAATATTTAACTTGAAGACAACATATCCAAATTGGATTATGATAGACATAGCTGCCTTCTACCTGAGGTCTGCTCAAGAACAAGTGATGTCATACACTGCTGACCTCTGAAGCACTGATTAAAGAACAAAGCCTTTCCCAGAAACAAGTATCTAAATGTCTCAATTCCCAAGAGAGTTTGCATTTTTTTTTTCATTGAGATGCATAGTACAATAGAGTGAATTAAAGTAATTTTCAGTTCTGTAGCTGAATGTCATTCCCTTTAAATGAGATACTGGCAGTTAGATGGCTTTGATTGCTGCCAGCTGTCAACACCCCCAAGGAAAGCCGAGATACTTCTACGGTGGAAGATGAACAAGAAGCCTGCTGCTCAAACACATGACAAGTTGTGTCAGAGGATTAGCGAGTTAAATAAAATAGATGTGTGTTTACACTCTTCTAGTCATAAACAAGCTCTCTGTGAGTTTTCTCTTTTTCCTTGCAGAGAACACTTCATACTCCAGTGTGTTAACTAGTTTTTGTAGCTTCTGGTCTTACATTATGGAATACATGTCTCTAGATATAGAGGAAAGGAGCTAAACCAGCCATTTTCCTGTTGTCCAACTTTCTGTCTGTTTTGCTTGGATAAGTACCCTTTAAATATACAACAGGAGTAAAAGTGATTCACTCATTACTGTTACTTGTTGTAGTAAATAGATATATATAAAATTTCAAAACTAGACATTCAAATCTTGAAATATGCAGTAAATTTATTAATCAAATACCTGCTGTGCAGTACAAGTCAGGTATTAGTGTTGCACACAGTCTGCTACTTTCTCTTAGTTTCTGTATGCCTAATTTACACATACAAACCAGATTATGCCTAATTTTGTAAAAAGCAGTCCATATGTTCTATGAGTTCTCTTCTGTTTCTTATTACACCTGCTTACTCTTAGTGTTCAGCAGAAAATTAGCTGAAAACAGTAAAAAAGGAAGTGAAGACTAGCAATGCCATTTTAAAAGTCTAAGAACAATCTTAAAAAGTTTAAATCTTTCTTTACATCTCTGCACTGTCAGGTGGCTGAGACTATAAAGTGTTTTTTTGGGTTGGTTTGTTCTTTACAGCCTTCAGTGTTAGCCAAAGGATGTTATAAAAGTCTTTGGAGCTGATTAGTGTTGGGTGGATGTAGGGTCTGACAAGCCCCTGTCTTGGCAGGAAGCCCTTGTTTAGATAAAGGGAATTGCAACATCTCCAGGCGTGGGGTCTGACAGGCCCCTGCCCTGGCAGGGAGGCCTGGAGATAAAGAGGTAGCACTATCTCCCTCCAGGCCCCTCTTGGGGAAACAAAGAGCCTTTTTAGTTAGAAAAGATAGATCCAAGATCCTCTAGGAAACTGTATGTAAAATACCCTAGTACCCATTGGTTTCTTACCCTTGTACGCCCACCTCTGTACCCCATAAAAGAGACCCCTCTGCCCCGAGCCGGTGGAGGATCCGTCTCTGGTCACCCCTTCACGGAAGATGGAAGAATAAAGCTGCTTCTGCGGAACCACCAGCCGAGTCCTCTCCTCTCTCTATCCGGGCCTGGCCAAGGGGGGTTCTGCCCTGCAGAGCAGAGCTGAAATCACTGCACTAAGAGCTGACAGCCTGCTGAGCCAGGCACCTCTGCAGGCAGCCCCGGCCGAAGGCTGAGAGAAGCCACGACCCCCTGGGAGACGGTTCCTCACGGGATCACCTCTCTGGGTTCGCTACGGCTTCTTGGGTCTGAGCCTCAGACCCCATCCAGCCCGGGCCGGGAAAAACCCCCCGACCAGCTTAACAACTTTAGGTGTAGGTGCATAATCTTAACAGAGATATCTCCTGGGAGGACATGTCCGACCTTAACAATCTTAAAAAAGAAACAAATAATATTTAATTATCTAACATGGTAAGGAAATGTGAAGTTTTATTCCTCAAAGAGATTTTTTTTTCTTGACAAAGGGCTATATTTAATGGATATTATCATAAATCTGTGTGGGAATATATCTGAGTATTGCATGAACACCAAGGTGTCTAAAGTCTGCAGAAATTCTTAATAAATCTCATTGTACCTTCTGGGACACCAACCACTGTAACAATTTTTTTTGTCTGAGTTTATTAAAAGCTTCTGAGACACTTTCAATGGCAGATAGTCATTATGTAGCAGCCACAGTGGGGAGTCCTGTAGTGTTTTACATCTTATTTGTCAATTGTCTTCCTGTTTGGAGAGACATACTGGCTGAGTAAGGATGCTAATGACCAATGCCCCCTGTCCTTTCATGAGGCAGTTCTTAAAACTCTTTAAAGAGGAAGAGAAATCCTAGACAACTCACAAACTGAAAAGCAGAGACCAGACTGAACAGTCAGCCAACAGCAATCATATGAGAAGGGAACTAGGGAAGAGTTAAGAACCAGGCCTATGAGGTGTGTATCTGAAGGGATGGCATCAAGAGGATGGAGCCAGGCTCTTCTCAGTGGTGCCAAGCAACAGGACAAGAGGTAATGAGCAGAAAGTTCCACTTGAATATGAGTTCAATCTTTTTTTTAATGTGACTGAGCACAGGAACGGATTGCTCAGAGAGGCTGGGGAGTCTCTCTCATGGAGAAAGTCAAGAATCATCTAGACACAATCTTGAGTAACAAGCTCTAGGGGACCCTGCCTGAACAGGAATGTTGGACTAGATGACCTCCAGCGGGCCCCTTCCAATCCCAACTGTTCTATGACTCTGTGATTTTGTGTGATCTCATCCTCTTCAGAGGCAGGTGGTCTGTATGTTTTTCTCAGTAATCCTAATTTAGGCTTAGCTTTGTGCATAGACCAAGGCTTCATAGACTAAGAAAAGAAGTTCTTAGAAATATTTTGTTTTCTTTTTTTTTCTAAATGTGAAGGCTATGAATACATTACTGGAATGGGATGTAGGGCTCAATTCAGCTTTTGCTCAGATACAGATCCATGGTGACTCTAAAAAAGTATGTGGAAGCTGTAAAAACCAGTCACAAAGGCTGTGTTTACACCTGTGTAGTGTGGTTCATTATAATATCATTCCTAGCTTTCTAGGTAAGGGAACAACTGAAATGTGCTGTGTCTGTCTTCTCGAAATGCACATTCCATTTCTGTGAGTACCAGTGGTAGGTGAAGGGTTGGTCTATGTGTGCAGTCTAGCTATGACAGTCAGAATGCCTGAGCCAGGGAAGGCTTCATGTTGTAGCTGATGAAATGCCTCTAAAAAGTAATGACATAACATAAATTGCCTTCTGAACATCATGAAGGTTTATTCCCTTTTACCTCTGTGATGTCCTGCTAATATCAGCACCTGACTGAGGCTGGATAAAAGGAATTCCCTCCTCCTCTTTTGTGCTTTGAACCTCTTCAGTGAGGTGCCTTTTTAAATCTTCCTTTTGCTTTGAAGGGAGCTTTGGTTTGGTATATTCATCAAGGTATTCTTTTTTTTTTTTTTTTTTTTCATTTAGACCTTGTTATTTAAATGTCTGATAGTGTCAAAACTTGAGTGCACTGATCTTTATAACAGCACAGCAATGTAGGAGGGCTCACCACTGCCTTGGAGAAAATGAACTGAGGACTAAAGTAGCTCAAATGACTTCTCAGCAGCCACACATTCAATTTGTGGATGAGTAAAGACTCCAGTTCTAAGTGCCATACCTGCCCCAAACCACATGTGCACCCAGGGGGTATGCATGTGTAGTCACCAGCTGGGGAGTAGGAGGCCCTGGGTTCAGGCAGGCTTGTCAGGTGGGCAGAAGGTCTGTGCTGGTATTTGGGGGAGCCTGGGAGTGTGGGATGCCCATGGGACAAGTGTGTGAATTCTTCATGTGTGCAGTGAGAATCCAGTGGGACCAGCCAGTCAGTCAGGGACCTGTGGGATGAATAAGGGGGATGGGATGTGGGAAGTGGTGCCAGGTGGGCAGATGGGCCATGCAAGTGTTTAGGGAATCCATAAATGTGTGTGTGCTTGTGCATAGCTAAGGAGGTGTGGGTTTGACAAGTGGACAGTGAGGGGGGTTGAGCACTGGCTGAATGGTGGGTCTCAGAGGGCTGTGATCAGCAACAGAGTCTAGCTGAAGGCCTGTAGTTTAGCAGCGTACCTCAGTGGTCAGTACTGGGTCCAGGCTTGTTCAACTTATTCATCAAAGACTTGAAGGGACAGAGCACACACTCAGCAAGTTTGCAGATGATGCAGAACTGGGAGGAATGGCTGACACACCAGAAGGCTGTTCTGCCTTTCAGTGAGACCCGGATTGGAGAGTTGGGCAGAGAAAAGCTCAGTAAAGTCCAACAAAGGTAAGTGCAGGGTCCTGCTCCTGGAGAGGAATTTCCCCATGCCCTAGTACTAGCTAGGGACTGATCTATTGGAAGGCAGCTCTGTGAAGAAGGACCTGTGGGTCCAGGTAGACAAGAAGTTGTCCATAAGACAGCAGTGTGTCCTTGTGGTCAAGAAGGCCAATGGTATCCTGGGCTGCATTAGGGAGAGCATTCCCAGGAGGTCAAGGGAGATGATGCTGCCCCTCTACGCAGCCCTAGTGAGGCCACATGTGGAGTGCTGTGTCCAATTCTGGGCTCCTTTGTACAAGAGAGACTAGAGAAGGTCCAGTGATGGAGGTTAACATGGTTAAGGCCCTGGAGCATCTATCTTATGAGGAAAGGCTGAGGGAGCTAGTGCTCTTTAGCCCAGAGAAGAGATGACAGAGGGCAGTCTTATCAATGTACATAAATATTTTAAGGAACAGTGTAAGAGCCAAGCTCTTTTGGGTTCTCAGCAACAGAACAAGGAGCAACAGAAAGAAACTGCAACACAGAAAGTTCCATCTGAATATGGGGAAAAACTTCATTACTGAGAAGTTGACAGAGCACTGGAACATGGTGCCCAGAGAGGTTGTGGCATTTTCCTTCCCCAGAGATATTCAGAAACTGCTTGGCCATGATCCTGTGCAACCTGCTGTAAGGTGAGCCTGCTTTAGTGGGGTCTTGGATTAGATGATTTCCAGATGTCCCTTCCAACCCTAACCATTCTGTGATTCCAAGAACCTGTTGTGTGTCCTGCACCAGTGACATTCTGCCTCTGCCTCTGTCTGGTGTGAGTCCTGAAATGTGGGAGCCACTGGAGGCAGTACCTTGTCTGAGTCTCTCTGTGTGGCTGGCTGTGTTGGTGTCCTCTGTGAACATGTGTGTCTACATCTACATGGGTGTGTGTCTGTGTGTCTCTGGGATATGTAGTCAGCTTTGCTGCTGGTTGAACCTGCAAAGGAGAAGACGTCAGCCATGTCCCTCAGCCTGGATAGAGACCCTGGGGCCCCTGGGTCTGGGCTCCAGTGGCCAGGCAGGAGGAATCCCCAGGCCTGGAGCTGCTGGAGCTGGTGAACACTTGTAACAGCTTAACATTATGCCTATGTAACACTACTTGAACTGGATACTCCCCAAAACTAACATTTGTTTTTTCCTCATACTGTCCTTTAAAGTTATAAAGGTATTATATTTATTGAGACAGACCATCAAGATTAAAAGGAGTATTTTCAATGACTAGTCCTTTTAGGTTCTTCCACTTAAAGGAAAAAAAAGTTCATCATAAATTACTTTCAGTGGGTTTGAATCTTGTCATAATGTTGTAGTTAATAAAGCTGGAAACCCTCTAGGGCACATAAGGGCCTTAGTGCCCTGTAAATAAGGAATTAAAAAATGAAGGATGAAAAATTATTTGACATTTTAAAAAATTTGGCTTCTGATGTGGTTAGTATCACAATAGCAGATGTAACATGCCACAGAGGTCACAGCTTACTGCCTGAGGTGAGCTAACAGAACAGAAACCACAAGGAGAGATTATACCCACAGAAACAGTTTATTACAAGAGAGCTGAAGGGCATTGGCTGTGAATAAGATAGAGAAATTTATGCTGTAGTTTAACCATCACTTTAAACTCCTGAAGCTGACAAAGAGGCTTTTGGCCTTCCCTGGATTGCTTTTTCTGCTGCTGTGCCCACACAAACAGCTGTGCTGGACAAAGAGAGGTGATGGCAGAGGAGCAAGGAAAATAAATATTCCATTTTTAACTTGGACAAGTTTTTCTGCCTAGTTGACTGCCTGCAAAACACAAACTTTTATGTTGGCACAAGTGAGGAGTTAAGGATGGAAATGAATGGCTGAGCAAGGGAACCCTAATGGATCTCTTTATTTAGCTGGCTTGTGCTACATAAAAATGACTGCACAATTATGACATTTTAATTGCTTTGTGAATAAGTAGGAAAATGGGTTTCCTAATAGTTTGTAGCATAATTCAGGAAAAATCCCCGAAGGTTATCTAGTCCCAACTCCTGATAATAGCGGAGCACTTCAGTGGTCATTGAAGTGGCTCACAGCCTTCCCCAATTGGATTTTGAATGTTTCCATGGTGGAAATGACAAAACCCCTTTGGGCAGGCTGTTTCTAATTCTTAACCCACCGTTGGAAATAATTTTTTCTTATGTCCTGTTGGAATTTATTTTGACAACATATCTCATCTGTGGGAGCCCTGATCTGATCCCTGTATTTCAAATGCAGCATCCATTGCACTGAATAAAGAGAAATAATGGACTTTGTTGACCTGCTGACTAAGCTTTTGCTAGTGCAGCCCAGTGTGTGGTTAACCTTTGCCACAACAGGGTACACGGCTGTCTCACATTGAACTTACGGGCCACCAAGATAGCTTCCCTGCTGGTCCTTCTCTGCAGAGCTGTTTTCTATCCCTGTCTGTCCTGTTGTGCGGAGTTTTTTCTCTGTGATCTTACTGTGCAGATCTCTAGCATATGATTGGATGAAAATAGCAAAATGATTGAGAAAACTTTGAAATAAGCCCACATTGAATTTCCGATTTCCTAGAGTGGTGTCCCAGTCATTTGGGGTCCTTAAAAATCTGCAGTTTGTTGTATTTCCATACTTTCCTCTCAGTCTACTAAGGTTAACCTTGCCACACTTGCTTTCTACACATCCATGATCCTCCTATCTGGAAGTTAAGAGTAAACACAATAACAGCAAAACTTTTAAAAATTGAGAATATCAATGAGAAAGGAAAAGGACAATAAGGCAGAAACATGGAATGCTTAGCTTTGCAGTTATTAGGACCCTGGCACAAGTAGTAGTTTGCATAAACAATCAAAACAGAGACTATGAAACTAGCATATGTTACTAACATTAGAATAATGCTGCCATGTCAGATAAAGCTCTTTTAAAAGCATATTTTCTTCCCTTTGTAATGATTTTGCTTTTGAAATTACTCTGTATGAAACTGTGTTTAATCATTACAAGTGTGACTATCCCTGCACTGTTCAAATGCCTTCTCCTACTACATTTTATTTCTTATCAGGAACAGCACTCCAAACACTTGTCTCATTGTTCATATCAAAGAAGACAAAATCCAGACCTCTGAAGGACTGAATTGCTTTATGCATTTTTGTTCATCACAGAGAACAATCCCCATACTTTCAAGTGCACTAGGTGTATTTGTAGTGCCTTGCCAATTGCAAGGAATTTTTTTCTACTTTTAACGTTCTGCTTTGCTCATTCTTTCCTCTATTGTCATAACTGAATTCATAAAGCAGTTCTTTATTTTTTTGTTGTTTTATAAATGGAATGTTCTTTAGGAAGAGAGCAGGAATGCATGCACAGAAGTCATTGAAGAGTCACCTGTATTGAAAGAAGACCTCTTACTTTCAATAATGAAAAATAATAAATTTTGACATTTTATGAAAAAGGTAAAGTTACTGTTTGCTCACCTTAAAAATGCCATTTCACCACGCAAAGTAAATTTGGAGTAATTTATTTCATATTCTTGTACTTTTATAATAATTTAAACACACACCTAATTAATGTATCATTTTAAGGATGAAGAAAATATGATGATAAGGTTCAAGAGTGAAGGTTAGATTCAGTAAGTGCTCTTTATCCTACAATACAGCAGCTCTGAGAAAAAAATCTATTGTGTTACTTTTTTCAAGTTCTTGCAGCAGGTTCTGAGTGTATTTTGCTATTTTATCCATCTCAGACACGCTAAGAGACTACTTTGTCATTATATCCACCCTTAACAGCAGCATATTGTTAGATCTGGATTTAACAGAGTGAGATCGACCTGCAACAGTTTGAGAAATTGTAACAGTTAGAAAAGTTTGTGTGTCTGGGATTCTTTGTCTGTGAAGACCTCCCACCCATTTTGTTCCTAGGTTTTCTTTCTAGCTATATAGAATAATACGTGAACAATAATAAATGCAGAATTTTTCAGAATAAGTATAACCTGGTTCATGAATAATTCATTTCTGTCTTGTATGACTTCATTATGTCATCTATAACTAGCACTTTTTACTGTCAGGCTGAAAAGCTACAAAAAGTGTTTAACCATGTAGCATAAATTCATAACTTGTAATTTGAAAAGTGACATGATATTGCACAAGTCCTTGCATTCTCAAATATGCTTTCCCAGATAACTTACTTAAGATTTAAAAATACAAAACTTAGAGGTTTTTGGTTTTTTTTTTCAGTCATAGAGGTCTGCTTTTTTAAAAACAAATTATGTTTCATAGTATTCACTGGCCTAACAGCTCTCATAAAGGAATGACTTTCAGCCATTGGTCTTAATTCTGCAAGATAGCTAAAGCCATACCTGAATATTTCATCAGTTATGTCAGATTGCTGATACATAGTAATATACCCATATTCTAAGTGAGGAACCTCTGGCACCACTCACAGAAATATTGTTCCCTAATTACCTAAAGAAGTCAGTAACACAGCTGTGAGTTTGCTGTGGTTTGAAGCCCAAGGAGTGACATGGTCTATCTGGTACCTGCACATTTGGTCAGTTGGTTGGTTATTCCAGTGGGAAGAAGATGAAAGTTTTGTTCAAGACTGTATTTGCAGCTGCAACTATTTGTTTGTGTTTGTATTAGTATTCTGTCATGCAGTTTCATAGGTGCTCACCAGAGAATGTGTTTCTGGAGAAAATGTTCCTAGAAGGATAGTAAATAAGCTTATGGATCAGTTTGTCTTAGGATGTCCTCCTGCAGAAGAAGTCTCCAGCCTTCCTTTTTTTTACATCTCTCCAACTGTGCAAATGAGTTGCGTAGCCTTCAACACCTCTGTGATGACCAACGACCTATCACAGAATCTTTCACACTGGGAAAGATCCTAAAGATCGAGTCCTACCCGAGTCCACCATTAAACCATCCCTAAGCATCTACACGTCTTTCTTTTAAAGACCTCCAGGGATGGGAACTCAACCACTTCCTTGGCCTTTATACTCCCTGCAGAGTCTCCAGGGATGTAATGGCAAAGGGCTTTCTTTCTCACCCAAACAGCAGGAAAAAAATGGCAAGATAAAGGATAAGGGTGTTTGCACTTAGACACCAGAATCAGGTGCCTGAAATTTCCCTTTAGAAGTTTTTTGAAGGCCACACTTCTCTCCATTGAATAGAGACAGAACCTGAGCACTTACTTTAACATTGCTTCATTGCTTCATTTTAACTTTTGTGTTTGTGACAGGTACAGAGTAAATCTCATACTTTTTTTTTTTTTTTTCACTGTGTGAAATACGGTTTTCTAAGATTACTATTCATGGTTACTAACAGTTGCTCCTCTGCACTGTTTAGAAACACCTGCATTCAGGGTCAACAATTTCATTACCCAGTCATAAATTCAGTTAAGAGCTATATGTACAGATCCTCACTGACTTGCCAGTGTGTCTAGTAAGGAACAGAATCAGGATTAATTGTTAAATCTTACCACTCTAGTGTCCTTCAATCTCAGTGCACCAAGCAAACTTAAAAAAAACTTTCTGTTTTTGCTTTAATTGCCTCATTTTTTCTATCACATTCTGGAGGCGAGGAGAATCATAGGCATTGATATGGATTTGTTTTTCTGGCAAATAGGATTTGTTTTGCATTTTAAACTATTGAACAGGATCTTTTTCTTTCAAACACATCTTTTTCCCTTTAAGCATACCATTATGTATATATCTCACGAATGCAGAGAAAAGATCACTATGCAGAAATGGGACATGAATGACATTTTGCTATCATGTACCATCGTGGTTTTAAAAATAATATGTTTGTTCAGATTTTTCTCTTCACAAACTGTGATCCAAGAGCAAGGTGACCTCATGACAACCAACAATTACAGGCAGAACATCTCAGAAATTCTTTAAAGAATGAAGCCTCAGGCAAGTTCTGTTTCCTGTAATGTCAGAAGAAAAGTTAATACAAAGTGAGTCTTCAAATGAACAGAAACTAATTTGATACTTGGCAGTAGCTAAGGAAGAGCTTAGTTCTTCTTTAACTTTTTGTTTTGCTTTTCCTCTTCCCGCAGAGTGATTTTGTAGTTTTTCATACTTCTTCATCAAACCTTTAAGGCAGAAGAGTCTAGATAAGACAAGTGATTCATTGAGCCAGTCTTCCCAGGTGAAAAAGAGTATGTTAAAATCACATATGAAGAATGCAGATAGGAACTTTATATTCACCTATTCCCTACAACAGCCTGGCATGTGAGATTATGCAGGGATGCAAATTTGCTCTCTAAATTCCATTTTCACAGTCTTTGAACCAGCAGTAATACTGGGAATGTAACTACTGCTCTTCTCCATTCAGTATGCAGGTCACTATAAAATTGCTGGTTCAGAACCTTCTCATTCGACCTACCATCAACTCTTTGTGTCAAAAAAAGTTGCTAAAGACATCAGTTCTAAACCTAAAGAGGACAAATAAATGACTGCTATCATCCCTTTGTGGAGGGGCCAGCCCATTGCTTCCTTAGGACACCTGACCTTGCAATGTCATTGCAACAAATTAATTCTGGCCTATAGGTAACTTATTTGTGTAGAAGTTGGCAGAAATTGGATGATTTATCAATCTCATCCTTCATTTGCAATTGTAAATAGAGTATTGAGTAAGCAAGTTCTATTTTCATCATACAAATTGACTGTCTGGTACAGAATTATTCAAATACTAATCCTAATTTGCAGCCAGTGCAATACTCTTAAAGTCGAAGGGTAAAGCTGGTTTTTTGACCTCACACAGCAATTGACTCATTTACTTTTCATTGTGTTCTGTTTGATGCTTTATTTACTATAAAGTGAAGACTGCAGATAGCCTGCACCTGTAATCTCAAAGACGAAGAAGAAAATTTGAAGTCCTTTTCTGAGGCAGCGTTACACAATTGAGTTCTGTGATCTTCATTGCTAAGGTGTGTTTGTCACCCATTAATTCATCCTACTCATAGTCCAGGTTCTAAAGCAATGCAAATTTCACATGGTCAACACGGATCTTAGAGCCTTCTTCATCCTGCTGTGTTGCTGGGAGGAACTCTGGCATTAAAGATGCAGTTGCATAAAAGAAAGGGTTTGGAATTGACTGCCTTTTTTTTTTTTCAGCAAACGTGTTCAATGTTTTACTGCATCTTCTTTTCTATCACTTTGGTTATTCTCCCTCAGAGATTTCTTCTAATCTGTAATGATATCTAGACTTATTATTTACTTGAAAAAAATTTTTAAAGAGCCTTGTGTTTTCTCTCATTATCTCAGCCTCTCTAGAAGGGATAGGTGATGCTTGCAAATTCAGCTCACTAACATTCCTTAGTTCCTCCAAAGACTTATTTCTTTTATTGTGAAGTCTACACATTTGTGAAAACTGTTGGACAGCTTGTATTTTAGAGCCTTGCTGGTTTGGTTGATGAACATTGTTTCAATAATTTGAAAGTTTTCATGCAAAAACTTGGAAGGGAAGGGACTTTGAAGATCATCTAGTTTCAACTCCTCAGCTATGCTCAGGATACCAACCACTGGACCAGGTTGTTCACAGTGCCGTCATTCTAGCCTTGAAACACTTCCACAGATGGGATATCTACAACTTCTCTGGGCAGCCTGTTCTTATGCCTCACCATCATCACAGTAAAGAATTTCCTTTTAACATTTAACCTAAATCTCTCCTATTTTAGTTTAAAACCATTCTCCCTCATCCTGTTGCTGTTTGCCTATGTGAAAAGTTGCTCTCCACCTTTTTTATAAGCTCCTTTAAGTACTGAAAAGTTGTAGTGAGGTCTTTCCAGAGTCTTCTCCCAGCTGAACAACCTCAACTGAATTCACTCAGCCTGTCTTCATAGGAGAGGTCTTTCATGCCCCTCCTCTGGTTCTGCTCCAACAGGTCCATGTCTTTCCTCTGCACCAGACTTAGACATGGTTCTCCAGGTGAGGCTTTATGAGGATATTGCAGAGGGGCAGAATCACCTCCTTCAACCTGCTGGCCATGCTCCTTTTGATGAGGCCCAGGGTGCAGGTGGATTCCTGGGCTGCAAATGCTCATGTCTGACCCCTGCCCAGCTTTTTATTCACTGGAAAGCCGTGTCTCTTAAAGCTTTACGTGACATTTTCCTCTGGATTTTTTTTGGTTTATGATTTTTTAACAGCCTTCCCCAGAGTGATAATCTGTGACTCTCTGTAATAATAATGAAATGGGAAAACACAATGCCATGTGGCTGATTTTTGTAATGTAAGCAACATAATTCGCTAATCTTGTTCTGTTTATGTGATTTTTATATGCAAGAATGAGTAACAAAAATAGTTGGTGGATTTTATGTATTCAAAGTTCAAAGATTAATCCTTACCCCAGCAGTTAAATACAAATCAATAAGATAAGGGAAGACAAATTAAAAAGACAAAGATGAAGTCTGACATTTTAATTCCATTTTTTCTTCTTCCTCACTTTATCTGGTCCCTCTTACAGTTTGTCCCCTAAAACAGGGCCCCAATCCCCCACCTTTTTCTCTCTGTCTCCATTATGGATTTTGATTTGAACTGTAATATACATGGACTCACTGTCATAAAGCAAATAAATGGAATGCTATAAAGCACTTGCCTACCACTTCACAGCTTTTTTTTGTTCATGAATTTGTATCTTAAATTTATTGTTTTAATATCTCAAAGTCCAACAGCTTATTAACTGCTCTGACACTCCAAATACACTTTTTTTGATCATGTGTCACTCATTCTAATGACTTTGTTTTTTGAAGGACCACTAAATCTTATAAGCAGGGGTTTAATTTCCTCCTTTGAAAGAAAGCAAAAAAAATGACTAAAGTACTTGATGTTGGCTCTATAGCAATGAGGTATTCATCTCTATTTCTGTCTATTGAGATGCTTTTCAGGCTAATAATTGGGAATTGATCATTGTAAAAATCTATATTACAGCAACAAAAATGACACATGCATCGCACTGATAGGATTTTAATATTGAAATCATTTTTTCATAGTAATATTGCATGGGGATGCATGAACTTTTCACACTTAAAATGTATTTTGAGAGTTTCAAGAATACTTAGTATTTCTAATTATTTCATGCAAATTTCAATTCCCTTACTCGAATTGTTTAGTTAATAAGTCCTGGAATTTTAAAATTACATTCTCTCACATTTTCTTCATTATTACGATGAGAATTTTATCTTCTTTGGGCATTCATATTTCTGTAGGTAATAAGCATAGTCAGTTGTTGCAAATCTCCTGATTCTGAGCTCGTTTCTACAGTTTTTCATACTGTAAAATTAATTACAAAAGTTCTGTAGTAGAACAGTTGGTAAAAATCAGGTGTGGGGTGAGGGGCAGAATGAAGAAATTCAAAATGCAGAGAATTAATTGAAGGAGGAAGAACCTGAAGAAGCACCTGAACCACAGAGACTGAAAAGTTGTTTCCTGTAGTCATAGCTATGAAAATGTTTCATGCTCAGCAGGAGAACATGGCAAGGTGGGTTTTGTGGTGGGTGGTCTCCATCAGATGGATGTCTTATCTTTGGTCTACCAGGGATCAATTCCACCAGAAGTTTACAACAACTAGGAAAAACTTTCTAAGTCTTGATTTTCTCCTGCAATAAGTGTGGTAGCAAACAGGCTAGCACCAGCCCTGGCAAAGCATGATACTTGAAGAGAGCATACACTTGGAGAGAAGTATGGGTCTACACCATTGCTCTCAGTGGAGGCAGAGCCATCCTCACCAGCTGAAAAGTGTTAGAGGAGGTGCTGCTCTCCAGAGGATAGAACTTGTCTGGTCCATACGTGGTTCCAGGTTGACTCTTGCCACATATGAACCTGTGGAATCAGCCTGGGGCATCTACTGCTCTTCAATTTGCGTGAACCAAAGTGTGGAATGTATCATGTTCGCTGTTGGATTAATTAAGTTCGAGAGATGGGACTATTCAATTATCTGTATTTTTTATTTAAGATAAACAAACTCATTGGTCTCCGAGGTGTGAGACTGACAATACCTCCAAATAATGGCGACTAGTCAGAAAAGTTGGAGTTACATGACCTTTTGTAACCTTCTAATCCAATAAGCACTAAAAACGACACTTTGTTTTTAAATTTATGACCTATCGTTTGTGACCTCAGTTACTGCAATGCAGTGGTGTTTTGTCCAATAGTCTGCTATGTCACGTAGACACTGGCACTTCTAACGTCTATAACATCTAAATTCTTAACTTAAACTATGAATTCACACTATGCTTAAAACCCTTTACCATAACACCTAATAGAAACTCATAACTATAGAAGCATAAGCCTGCAGTTCTCTTGTTTAAGGGCTATAATTCTTTGTCAGTTATATCAGACCTAATCTTTTCCAAGGCTGTAAATCAAACCCACTGTTAATTGCAAGATTTTGTACTCTCCTGGTTCCCACACCAAAACTGTGTTTCTACCTCAGTTTACCTAGAAGTCTTGGAATAAGAAGATAAATCCAACCCTCCTAAAAGTTTTAATTCTCAAGAAAAAGAGGCAGAGATAGGATGACCCTCCAAGAAGGGTATTTTAAGGAGCAGGCTCTGAATCTATGTGGGACAGGCTTTGCATTTTCAATCTCTCTTCTGTTGTTATATCTGTAGTATTAGACACCACGGGTCATACAGGGAATGGGAGCTGGGAGACAGATTCTCTCCTTTACACTTGAGTAGAGATGCCTGTCACGTACGCTGGTGTCATTCTGTACTGGGTGTCTGTGGTGGGCAGGGCGGCCACTGCAAGGAGTGTCCAGGGCTGCTGCACTCTGGACACAGCCGGTCCTGGGCCCTGCAGCCAAGGGAAAAGATATTTTAAAACAGGTCAAATGCTGCACGTGCAGTGAGGATTGAGGGGAAAACATGAGAGAAACAGCCCTGAAGACACCAAAATGAGAGAAAGAGGAGGGAAAGAGGTGCCCCAGAGCAGGAGCAGAGGTTCTCCTGCGGCCCCTGGAGGAGACCGTGGTGAGACATGGGAAAAGTGTGAGGAGGAAGGAGTCATGCAGTGGAGCTCTTATGGACTGACTCCAACCCCCACTCTCCATCCTCTGTATCATGCAAGGAGGAGGAGGAGGAGCGAGAGGAGCTGGGAATGAAGGTGTGATATGGAGCCTGGGGAAAATGCAGGTTTGGGAGGGGGGCAGGTGTTTTTAGTTTTGTCTTTTTTTCTTATCATTGTATTCAATTGTTAAAACATTGAATTAATTTTCCAAAAGTCAAATCTCTTTTGCCTATGACAGTAACTGGGGGGCAATTTTCCTGTCCTCATCTCAACCCATGAGCTTTGTCATCATATTTTCTCCCCTGTCCAGCTGAGCAGGGGGCTGAGTGAGCAGTTGGGTGGGAGTTTGGCTGTTAACCACTGCTGACCCGCCACATCTACAAGACAGCCTTAGACATGGTTTCTAGTTCTGTCACTGATTGACTATCCATAATTTTTTCCTCTGTCTAAAAGAGATGCAAAGATACTTCCCTTGCAGTAGCACCACAGGCATTATGTATTTATAGTCTGTAAGTGGTGCCTCCTTGTTACTCTTCGTAATGACGCAGGGAGTGAATGATATGTAGTGTGTGTAATAGATAGTGAGTTGAAGGTATTTTGTTTAACAATCAGCAGTATCACAAATACAGACTTAAGGAAGAAAATGCTTAAGGTAAAAATGTGCCAGAATATGCCCCTTAATGTCTTTTATCTGACTACTGACAAGATGCTTAGCCACTTAGGAGAAGTGCAATTATTTTATTAATAAGAATTAATACAAGCTATTGATACTAATTAATGATGCCATTGCAATTCAGATGAACCCTCTTCCTTCTTAATGTTCAACTTAGCCATGATTCCCAAGGCATTTCAAGACACAAGATTAATTGTTTTTAGGTGCAATTGCTATTTGTTCTGACTAGTAATGGCTGGTTGACTTTCTGAGACAATGACATAAGATCAATGAGGATTTTGAGAAGATGAGTAAAGTAAGCCCACAAACACTGACATCTTGAGTGACATAAATATTGTCCCCTTTGCTACCTTGCTTTATGCAGCCAGAATGAGACAAAAGCTGTTACTGGTCAGTGTTGTCTTATAAGCCTCTGTGAAACAAAACAGGCAGAGCTCGGCCTGCTTCAAAGACACTGCTTGATTAGTATCAGGTCAATCTCTTCTACTGACACTGTCTGAAAAGAGAGTGAGTGCAGATTATTAGTGGAGGCAGAAGATGCTCTAGTCCTTTATATTCATGTGATTGGAAAAAGCATACGCAGATGAGAGCTGCTATGCCAGGGCAACATATTTCTTGTTCCAGTATGTATTTCTGAACCCAGTGTATATGGTGCATCCTGTTCTGATGTGGGTTTTGGCACTGGCACATATGCTGAAGTTCTGTGACAAAGAATATGGAATGTATTTCTTTATTGAGGTTTCTTTTTCTTTCCACCATCTCTTGCACCCTGTACTTTCAAGAAGCAGAATTGTGTACTCCTTCAGTGTGAAGAAATACTGCCTGTTAGCTTTGACTGTAGTGAAAGTTTCTGACTCTGACTACAGGAAACTGGTATTGCTGACAGAACGCAGTCTACAATGTTGTGAGTCCTCACAGGAAAAAGCTTTCCAATATTTCTATCTTTTCACCAGATCAGTTACATCTGAAAAGTTTCAAATCATGTTTCCTTATAATAGTGCAAATTAGTCAGCTTCTTCAGTACATAGGTGTGGGTTTGGATATATAAAATGGAGAGTTACTGAAGCCAAGGGAATTGTGGACATCAAATATGGATATTATGTGAGCTTATTGACATGGGATTTTGTTAAGTTTTTGGAAGTAGTGGCATAGGAACTGTTCTTCTTTTCCTTTTTTTATTTTTTTTTTTTTTTTGAAATTATACATTTAAGGAGGACATGCTGTTGGGGAGCCTGTAAAAGTAGCACAATGAAGGCACACAAAAGACAAATGACAAAGATGTGGAGTAGGACTGATCAGAAGGCAGTGGCTGAAGTTAGGAACAAAGAGCAAAAAGAAAATGCTGAAGCAGCCCAAGTTTCATTACTGTCACAGTTTCACTCCTAAGTCTGAAAGGATTCCTAACACCCATGTGTTTCTTCTGTGTCACCAGCTTGCTTGCACAGCTTTTCCCTCCCCATTGCTGTTCAATTCCCCTGCCCACAGCCCCACAGAACTCCTTGCTCTGCCACCTGCAGGTCCCTGGGAAAATTCCTCTTTCCTGTCTCAAGCTGTGACTCATTTCCCAGGATGCGCCTCTCAGCATCAGGTAGGTAGTATGAGAGGTGCTGGAACCTGTTCCAGGTGAAAAAACAGGGAAACAGGGAGCCCATAGAGCTCCTGTATCTACTACAAAGGAACTGCTTCTTTAAAGCACTGAGGCTGTGTTAGGACACATCTCGTTTTGAGCTACCTTAGGACTGTCCATTGGCTGCTTCACTGTCTAATGTGGGCACAGCCTGTCTAATCCCTCACCTGAGCACAGGGAGAGTCTCAGTGTGCTGGACACACACTGTGCAGTAGCCATGATTGCACAGCTCTGGTGTTATCAAGTGGTTCTTCCGTATGTTAGCTGAGAGAAGAGAGGCAGTAACAAACTCTCTGAATTCGTACAGTTCTCTCCTAGATGTAAAAATGTATTCAATGTGTCTGTTAACTACAGGGTTCAGATGTATATGATATTTAGCATGTGAACAAAAAAAAAAGCAAAGACAAAAGAGAAATATGAAGTTTTGTCTGAGGAAAAGTCATCCCCTTAGTCACCTGTAATTATGTATCTAACAAATATTTCAATCAATAATAGGCTGAGTTTTGAAAGTTCTATAAAGGTTATTTGTAAAGGAAAATATTTATAAACTTTGTGATTTTTAAAGTGTGAATTTATTTAAATGAAAGATATGCACTTACAGTCTCAACGCCATTAAAGTTTGCTGTAAGAATAAATATCCAGTTGCACCATGTCAAGCACATAAATGAGAAGGATGGTCATGCATGTGAAGAAAACTGCATTGTTCTGCTGCTTCTGAAGTAAATGACAAAATCATAGAGTAATTAGCATAACTTGGAGATTAGAAATGTATCTCTTTATTCTTATTAATATATTTGCCCTTCTTAATTATAAAGATTTGGATCTTACTTTAAAATAATTTCCTACAAAATATTCTTGGGGATAGATACTGCATGTTAATTCTGAATGGATTATTTGCCTTACCTTATGAAAGAGATAAATAGCTTCTATTTGATAGAAGCCAATTTTAAGAACAGTATTTAGGATATCTGGTAAAAATACTGATGCCTATATAGGAAAATGAGAATCACATCTAGCTTAGCTGGTTTTATCTGTCCTGCATAGACCTTTACACACAAGAGTTATATTTCTGTTGATGTCAGTTACTGTATGTAAAAAATATAGACAATATAGAATTTCAGATAAACTTTTTCCATATTTTTGTAAAACTCTTAATTTAGTTCAGTATCAGTTCTCTTGTGAGTCTATAACACAAGAATCTTGGCTGATTCACAGAGTCACAGAATAGCTGGGGTAGGAAAGGACCTCTGGAGATCATCCTGTTCAATCACCAGCTCAGGGCCAGGGGCAGCTATAGCAAATTGCCCAGGTGTGTGTCCAGGCACAGTGTAAATATCTGCTCAGAGGGAGACCTCATAATTTCTCTTGGCCACCTGTGCCAGTTTCTGATCACCCTCACAGTAAAAAAAGAGTGTTGTCTTGTGTTCCAATGTAATTTCATGTGTTTCATCTTGTGCCATTGCCTCTTCTTAGTCACTATGGAGAAGAACCTGTCTCTCTCATCTTTATTTCCATCCATCAGATATTTAAATACATTGGTAACACTCTTCTGATCCTGCTCTTCTTTGGGCTGAACAGTCCTGTCTCTCCCAACACATCCTCTATGAAAGATGCTCCAGTCCCTTAAACTTACTTGTTTTCTTTCACTGGACTCCCTCCAGCAAATCTCCATCTTGCACTGGATCTCAGTGGTCCAGATGTAGCCTCAGCAGTGCTGAGTTGCAGGTACACTGGCAGATTCATCTGATGAATTCCAACAGGTTGAAGATAATTGGGGACAGCATCTCTGATTTGAGGGGGAATCTTAATGCTGTTTTGAGAGAAAAAAAAGTTAATGCTTTGAATGAATGGAAGCAGTACACATCCAAACACCAATGGAACAAAATAGGATGAACATTCCTATACAATGAAGGAAATGAGTAGCAAACAAACCTTCTAGAGAGGCTCCTGTGCTCCCAGGAAGCCCTGTCTTGCACACAAAGAAAGCCATTTTATATGGCTTTTTATATGTCTAGATGGTCAACAAAAACAAGACATGGTGTGTCACAGAAAGTTTCAACAGACAAGCATTGACGCAGTGTAGAGTCTGTTCTTTAAATAGCACCATTTCTGCTCTGTTCTCTGCACAGGGTTCTGTGAATATTGCACTCAACTATTTTTGTTTCTATGAACTGTGATGAGGTTAAAATAAACCCCAGGTTTTCTTTACAATTTTGAGCTCAGTACTTCCCATCAGGGTAGTATGTTTATTCATGACGGTGTCTCTGAATCCCAGCAAAGCAGGAAACTGGGGTTGAAGATGCTTCATTCTCCTCTTAGCAAGGGTCAGTTGGTTGTACAAATAGACTGTTGTAGTACATGAAAAGTAGTTGTAAGAAGCCTAACAAAATATGAAATACAGGCTAGAAATAAAAATGAGTAACTGCTAAATTTGTCATTCTTAGGGGAAAACCCCTCAAGTATACAATATTTGCAAGCAGCAATTTTATTCAGAATCCCCAAGGTACAGTAGTACTATTGAAAATGTCTCACTTAGGCAAGCTTCACTGCTTTTAAAAGGCAGAAAAAGTCAGTGAACATCTGGCTGAGATCTATTATAAACATAATCTTTAAACTGCTTTTGTCCCTTCATTCAGTTATCCAGAGGCTCCATCTTCTTAGCAGTATCTCTTTATCTTTGGTCTCCATAGGCTTTTCCATCTTCTGATGACAAAAAGGACCAAGCTTCAAATGCCAGTATATAATGATAAGAACTAAGTGTGGATGTCAGATATATATCGTTGAATTTCAATGTGTCTGACAGCTAGAAATTGGAATATCCAAAATAATGATGGGAACTGGGATATTAGCAGTAATATTATTTAATTGATTTTATGATCTTAACTTACCCAGGATTTACAGAAGCATCTATATGCCAATGATTAAATGCATCTCTCTGCTGTTTTAAGAAGTGTTTACTTTGTATTTACAGATAGTTTTTACTTCAATGGGGTTTTGTGTCTGATAAGTCTTCATATTTTTCTTAAAAACAATCCTTCCTTCACTGAAGAATGTGATAATGATCTAGTGGTGTCTGCATGATCAAATTTTAATCTAGTTCATTTTGTTTATTCAGCTATTATAACCTATCAAAATGAGATCTTGAGTAGAGCAATTATTCTGAAGGAAGAGTGTCTAGCTTTTAAAAACTGATATTGCGTATATTCTACTTGTTAGTTGGAATTTTTATTAGCTTGGACATCTGCCTGGACTTGACAAGCACAACCATGAATCAAATGACACCATAAATAATATTGCTATTTGATGGAGATGAGAAAAACAAAATAGCCATAATTAATTCCTGAAGAACAATAACAATCTGCAGTCTTTTTCCCTGTGGGGGATGTGTGTGTAAATAGCTTCTTCTCCCGCAGTTGTTTGCACTCACAGTTTGAAATTATTTGGGGTTACTGGGAAGCACGGATTCAGAATGAGCCAATGTGGTGGTGTTTGTGTTAGCTGTGCCTTGTGCTGCCAGGCCCTTGCTAGCCATGTTGGCCTGGTGCTGCCAAGGCCACCTGAGAGTAACCTGCACTTGCCACTCTTCCAAGAGACTATCCATGCAGTTTATTGTGTTTAGAACAGAATATTTAAAAAGAGGTCCTTCATCTAATTGTTCCAAATTATCATATGTGTAGGAGTATAAAAGAGTCAAAGCAGGGAAATGAAAAAAAAGTGGATTTTAAGCGCTTAGGAGGTTCTTGGATACAGTGATGGCAGATACCACAGAATTACACAAATGCATAGGGTGAAATAAAATGCCTGTAAAAAATGAACAATGGACAGCAGTATGTATTTTGGATCTTTCACTTCCAGACTTTGGCTTTCACAGTTTTTCTTCAGTAAAGTCACTGGATAAATTTACCCTGAATTTACATTCCTAAGGATGATGAGGTTTTTTTGTTGACTGCTCATGCTTTTCTGAGGTAAGAAATTTTTTTCTATTCTTTAAGGAAAGCAAATCCTGATTAATAGTATCTGCCAAGTCTTAACATTTTTTACGTTACTGGAAAAACCCTGCGGGGATTACGATATGAAAACTTTTATTTGAACTCTTTTTCTCTGCTAGATTTTGTCACTCATCTCTCCCCACTGCATCACTATTTTTTGTGATGTAGAACAACATTGCTTTCCCTGACAAAGCTAAAGAAATCAAAACTGAGAAAAACAGCAAATATGTCACATCCTTGAGGCAGAGCTGAAGGGAAACCTTTCAGAAACCAGAAACAAGTTGGTCACTTTTAATTATTCTAGGTCCTTCAAGATAAAATCCATCATATTTTGTGTTCTGAGGTTATGGATGTCTATTTGTTGAGTGCACACAAAAAGGAAACTCTTGGATTTAGCATGAAAGCACAGAGATTTAAGAATGTCCTGATCAATGTGCTGAGATTTTTTGATGCAAGCCCAGAAAAAACATCAGCTGTACGATTGATGCAGCCCATACAGTGACTGGTGAGACAAATTGTTCTGCTGGCCAAAGAGAAGTTTGGGTCAAAAAGGTCTACCTCTGACATATTTTCTTACGATATTTCATTTTCAGCTTTGCCAGCCACTTGACATGTTAAATTTCCTTTGTACTGTTATAAAATAGTGAGTTCAAAATTAACATCTGGAACCATAGGCACATCTGGACCATTGTTTAAATTATTACAAACTTGCATTATCATAGACTATTGTAGCATATTGACGTCAAATAATTTTAATGAGAACAAGTTGTCATCTCTATTGCACATACCTTGCACACTGGCCATGGGTAGGTGCCACAATTTCCTGTTCTAGGTAACTTCTATAAAAAATTTTGTACTGTAATGTATTGTTTGGGTGAATTCCAATTGGGAAAGATTGAAGTCAGCTAAAAGCAGTTACACTATAATTGCAAATAGAATTTGTACTTTGTGGTGAGTACTTTTAGTGTGCTTCATGGCTATCACGTCTCCTGTTTTTGTTTATCAGATACAGATTTTGGGAGAAAAGAGACCTCTTCTTCCACATCACAGAATGACTACACCAGTCTTCCTATCTCTTTGTATTTGTGGGTGAAAACTGTTTTACCTTCTGAGCTGTGTTTTGTTACCTTTCCTTTGCCACATGGGAAATAGGGTGTAAGTGGAGAAAAGGTTGCAGCTGATTGGTCCTGATCCAAAGGTGATCTCCTACATTGACTGTATTCAAGCAATGCAAGTTTGTTCCTGCAGGTTTTCAGTCTCTTAGGATTTGCTTAATTATCATGGTATCTGACACTAGACTTTCACATCAAGTTTCACATCCTTTCTCACACTTAGGGACCTTCATATCTTTCTTTGCATATACTCATTGGCTTTTATGCTACTTTTAAACCCTCTGGCTTTTCAGTAGCCATTTTCCTGCTTTCCTCTCAGGCTAACTGCATGCCAAATCCCATGTTGTTCACAACATACAGAATAACTCTTTCAAAAATGGGTCAGAAGGCTCTGATGACCTTCTCTCCTCCAGTTCAGCTTTTTTGTGGGTCATACCAAAAATCAGCAGATATCTAATGCCCAGACACAACAGCATTTAGAAGAATATCAAATTCATTAATGTATATTAAGAAAAGCAACAGAAAAACCTTTTTTTCATCATTTTTACTTTTATCTATTAAGTTTTCCTTCTTAGTTGTTGCTGCAGAGTTGTCCTGTCCTGTCCTATTTGAAAGGAGAGCTGCCCAGAGCGCTTCCCTGTGTGCCCACCTCCATGCTGGCACAGCAGTGAGAGATATGGCAGCCCATTTCTCTGGGAGAATGTCTCTGACTCTTAGCACCTTGCAATTTAAAACCATTTTGGAATTACTTTGCGCTGAAAAGTGGAGCACCCTCCTTTCCCTTATGAATTTCTGTGTGAAAATTGCCTTGTCAGAAAGAACATGTATTGAACTCAGATGCTTCCTGCTCTTTATGCTGGGTTGGTCCAACAAGGTCTAGCAATGAGGAATTATGGATGGATGAATGATTTTTTCTTCTGTTTATGCTATTTCTGTAATAGAGTTTAGGTAATAGGTTGTGCAATGACAAGGTTTATGAAAGAAAGGCAGGGAAATGTGACATTGCTCTGGCCCTGTAGTTTGTTTGAGACCTGTAGGATACTGCTCTAATGCCAGTAGCTACTACTGATACGAGTTGCAATTTAGGCTCTTCTGTGAGTTCTGTATTAATCTCCTAATCTTTGGCTGATGCCTTTGAGACCTTAGGGCATCCATCTAAAATGAAACTGAGCAGCTTTGTGTGGTCACCAAATTAACCTTTGGTATCATTTATCACTTTGTTACCTGAAGTGAGACCTTGTGTATCTAGTGCATAGGTGGTCACCTCTATTTAGGTGTCCATGGTCTGGACCTGAATCCTGCCCCATATGTCTTGTAGCTAACCTACATGTCAACTTAGTGACTGCTTTGAGAATCTACACTGTCTGAATTTGTGTCCCACATCCAGAAGACTCAATATAAGACAGTGAAGCTGAAGGAGAGAAGCAGAAGCAAGAACAGTTGAGAGACTTTTCCCTTCCAGCTGGCTTTTCTTGTCAGGCTGCTGTGTGACAGCTGAGTTCCAGGGCAATGCTGGCCTAGGTGGAGGTGAGCAGTGTTGTAAACAAGTGACAGTATATGTGTCTTGGAGCTACAAAACCCCTAAACCAGTGGAAAGTATGGGAATGGTTGTGCCTTCCTCCAGTACAAGTGTCTTTGCCTCTCAATAGGACTTCAACAGGATATTTGGCTAATTCTTCCCACTCTCCCCTAGGGCAAACAAATGTGCCGTCACATCTGCTTAAATAAACACACTTTGGTTGATTTTTTTTCTTCTTTAACAGTGTATAATAGAAATGCAGCCCATAAAGTATATTTAATTGCCAATTTGAACTGTACAACACACGTCTGCTAGTCCTACCATGAGTTTCTTTAGGCTGACATTTCCAGGTGATTGCCTGCTACTCACCTTGCTGCCACCAAACCACTGGCTGTATTTCAGTATTTGGTGTTTTCTTTATATATAACATTGTAACTTAATGAGTACAACACCACAGTTTTTTTCCATGATGCTGATAGGCTGCTGAAAACACAGATGATTCTTCAGCGTGAGCTCCAATCGTTCTTCTAGACAGTACGTTTTCAGATGCCATCTTTAATTTGTGATATTAATACTGAACTTGATCACTGTTCAGTGGTTTTAGTGAAGTATTTACATATAGATTGGTGAAGTATTTTTTCTGGAGTATTGAAAGCTCTCCAGGCCAAATTGGAATCATAAACTAAACCACAGTGTCTGTATGACATGAATATGATTTTTGCTTATGAAATTGCCTTGGAGGTTTACTTTCAAAGCAAATTGAGTGCATTTCCTTGGCTTCATACATTTAGCTCTGAACTACGTGGAGAATGACTCGGCAAGTGAGTGTTTGAATGAGCAGTGGTGAGTGTATTCTGAGAATTGTTTTTTTCCGCATCAGCACCCTTTTAAGGAAGATGAATAATTTCAGTGAGTTTTACCAAAAAATTACATTTTAAAATGATGAACTAATTAGTTAAGACCTACATTACTTTATTATGGAAAAAAAAAAAAAAAAACCTTTCCCAGAGTGATATCTTAGTTACATAAAGTACCCTTTCATTTTATATTAAAATGGAAAGATAGACTTGTTATACAAAACTTGAACAACTACTATTAATTATCTGATTTCAAGATCACCTCTGGCTCTTAAAAAGATTTATATTAATCTGTACTTGATAGATTCAGAAGGATTAAAGGAGTGAAGGAGAACAAATAAAAAGAGAACATCTTCCTGTCTTCATTGTTAGATGACCTTGTGCCATGGTACACTTAAATTGCTTACTTCCTATAACTCTATAAAGTTCTGTGTTTTCATTTCTGGATTAGATTGAAGTGTCAACTGTTTTTGATGAATTACACTAGTAATATATGTTCATGTTCTTCTTTGCTCTTTTTTATTTATATATGTCCAGTACAATTTAGTTCACCTAAAAAAGCTTTTAGGAAAGATATTTTTTTTTTAATTACAGTTTTAGCAAAGTATTTTTTTTTCAAGTGCTTTTATTGTTGTTCTGAAAATCTAAAGTGTATATTCAGCTGTTAAGAAAAAAAAAAAAAGTTTATGTCAAATGTCCTGGTTTTCCATGTTCTGAAATTCAAAATATTTTGGGGGAAAAATAGAGAGTTGTGCAAGAAAAAAAGGACAAGTTATTGCAGTCAGTAATTTAAAGGTTTACCCTTTAACTTGATCTGTGTGAAACACTACTGAAATAAGGTTTCCCTGCTAGAGCAAAGGGTTAGCCTTACCTTTAGAACTGGGGTCTTATTTATTTATTGCTGAAAGGTGCAGAGGGGAGCAGAGCTTTAAGTGCTTTACTTCCATTATTGAAGATTCTCACTGGTGCAGAACTTGAAAGCAAATAAAATCAAGACACATTTATATACAGTAGGTGTGCTACTGACTGGAATTAAAAAGGATGAGCCACGCATACACTGGTTTCTAGACTCACATCACAAGGGACAAAGGTATCTGTAGTCAAGTGTATTTTGTGCTGATTAAGTTAAATTAATAGAGTTAAGTTATACTGTTAAATATGTATATTTTTCATGTGAAAGCTGTATAAAGAGCAACAGCTTCTCTATACATCAGATAACCCTGATGTGTTCACCTGCAGTGAAAATTTTACGTGTAAACAAAAGAACAAAGTAATTTAGTATAATCATCAATAAAGGACATGATTGTATTTCTTCTTAACACTGGGATTTTAAATGAAGAGAGTTGTGTTGTTTTCAGGTTTTGTTTTGTCATAAAGTAAACTCTAATCTGAGATAAATGCTTATTTTTCTGAAAGAACAGAGTGAACTCAGAGATGTCTTAGCACAGGAAATCTGTTTTTGTAACTTTGATATTGTGAAAAATATTAAACAAGTCTAATAAAAACCTCCAAGTATTATATATAT
>JACBWW010000061.1:1905973-2078127 GCA_020086605.1 Lanius collurio | reverse complement strand
CGAACATAGCGTTCCGTAGACATCATGAGATTCAGTAAGCACTGATATAAAACTTCTGATATTTAACCATTTATGGTTGTTTTTATTCTCACTGTGGTATGTGCTCACGCTCCTGTGAGCTATTGGTGAAAAAGATGGGAACCATACACACCAGATATGAAAAGGTACCACTTCCCTTGTATGGTGTAGTGCACTTAATTCCCTCATGACAGCTCCTAAAATGAGGAAATATGTAATACATATATATATATATGTATTACATATTTCCTCATTTTAGGAGCTGTCATGAGGGAATTAAGTGCACTACACCATACAAGGGAAGTGGTACCTTTTCATATCTGGTGTGTATGGTTCCCATCTTTTTCACCAATAGCTCACAGGAGCGTGAGCACATACCACAGTGAGAATAAAAACAACCATAAATGGTTAAATATCAGAAGTTTTATATCAGTGCTTACTGAATCTCATGAATATCAAGAGCTTTTTGTATCTTTGTCAAACCAGTCCGTGCTTTCTCTTTTGGCTTTAAGCAGCTTCTCTGACTATTGTATTTCTGTATCCCACTGTGTGCTGTGCCATCTCAAACAGAACTGGAGCTGCAGCTGTAGTTCCACTACAAATGGTGATAAGGAAGTACCTGCCCTCCTATCTGTTGTTTCCAAATACAGCATTTGATTGACTGGACCAGTTCCTCAAACTGTATAGCAATGGCCACCTGTGATTTAACACTGTTGTTACTGGCTTTGGCTGTGTTGCATTTTTCTTTCCAAAGCAATACAGAATCTTGAATGAAAAAAAATATGATAAAATTTTCTCATAAAATGAGACATCTAAACAGAAGTGATTGAGTAACAACACTGTCCTTTGCAATGTATTTCTGTGGTTCAAATACAGGGGTAAATTAGGAGATGTAGTCTTCTGCTTTTAGCAAAAGGTTTTCTATTGTGGACTTCAATGATTAAGGTGATTAGAGTGACTTCACTGATTAGAGGTAGTGTGCTTTTGCTGGCTATTTGTGTATTGTTTTGTTTCTTATTCCAATTGTTTTTATATTACAGCTATAGCTTTCTGACAAAAATATGTTGCCATGGAGAAAACAGACAGGAAGTGTTGGCTCTAGGAACACCACTTTGGGCAGCTCAAAAGCCAATGGCTCCATTCCTGGGAAATGGGTAGTTGCTAATGCTGTAAGCTATAACACTGCTAAGACAATAGAAGTTCTCTGACCTGAACCACCCCACCTTGCCTTATTTTGGTAGTATGAACTTAGATTGTTATCTGGGGGGTGGAGAATGGAAGAGGCCAAGGACCAGCTTGGGGAGAAAGATTTGCATGGATTTTCTCAGTTGTTAGTGGGAAGACAGAAAAAGAAGTGTCCTTAGAAGGATGTTCTTCACAAAGGCCCATGTCAACAGTCTGATGTAATAGAGAGGAACACTCTCTGGCATGGTACCTTAACTGTAGGTAGTTATAATTTTTCAGGATGCTTCTTGGGATGTTTTTGGCCCAGGCAAACTGTTTATCCAAAAATTACCCCCAGAATTACACTCGAGGTATGTTTCCCATCTTACTGCTTGAACTGGCCTGAAAATACAAATGAGTCCTTCTAGAATTATAAATATCTCTTCAAACACAGTGCTTCTTATAATTTCTAATTTCCAGTTTGTGAAATATGGAGGTGGAATGGCAGTGAAAGAAGCGACTGCCCGAGCATCTTGCAGTGTCTGCTAAGGATGATATGTTGCCACAATATCTTTCACTCACCTGGGATGATCTGGGAAAGATGGCTGTGAGATGCGATAGCAGGATTGTCTTTCTCCCAGAGTGTAGTAAATGGAGAAAACTTAGTCTAAAAACAAGTGTTTCCAATTGTTTTAAACCTTTCAGGAATGTCAGACTCAGCCATGACAAACGTGGCTTAAACCAGTGCATGGTATCATGCTGCTTTGGTTTCACCCTGAAAACTCTCTGCTTTCTTTGCAGAGTTTTTGTTACATGTGCTAGGGATATATTCTGATATTAGCCTATTTCTAATTTAATTTCATTATCTGCTTGCACTTTTTGTATCTTTGTGCTCATTTATCTTAAATTAATTGTATAAATTTTCTGTTCTCCCTCTGCACCTGAAATTTTACACTGCTTATGTGCCCTTTTTATTTATCTCTTAATATCTTTTTCAATCCTGTTTTTATTTGCTATGGTTTTTTCTCATCCTAGTGTACATATTGTTGGATAATATGTATCACCCTTGGATATGCTGTAATTGCTTTCTGAACAGTTTCCATTTCCTCCGTGTCATTCCCTCCTCCCATACCTCCCGTTAGACACTTAACCCACTGGATTGCCTCCAGCACTTCCCCATTCTTCTATGTTCAAAGTCCTTGGGGGTTTTTTATTCCTCTTGTAGGTTCAGTCTGCAGTAATGAATCCAACTGGATTATGGTCATTAGTGAGTCCTCCACCTCTGTCTCCTAACAGCTGCACTCTTGAAAGTAAGAACTTTCGTCTTTTTTTGCCACCTTTTAATACATTGAGGATATAGTACATGACTGTTGCTTGATTTATTTCTCTCATTGTGTCCCTGTTCCTGTGTGTCTGGGTAGCTGAAATCTCCTCTTATTAGTTTTGACATTTTTCTATATCTCATAATCTTCTTGCTCTTTCTGATCCTATTTTTTTCTAGTTTATATCCAGTCCGTACTATCACCTTGCTCCCCCTATTGCCTTGAATTTTGAGCTATGACGATCCTTTCAAACAATCACAAAAACTTTTGGCTTCTTCAAAGTTTTTGTCTGTTGGAAAGAAAGAGTTTTGAACCAAGCCATTACTACCTTTGTGCCTTAGCAGAGCACATTCCCCTGCCCACAGCTCCCTCCCGCAGCGTTCTCGGTGCTCTGGCCCTAAATCAAGCAATTAAGCACACGCTCAAGTTCAATCACATGAGGAGCACCATTAACTCACCAGGACTACTTACATGCTTAAAGCTGGCACAGGACTAAACGCTTTGCTAGGTCAATGTTGGAGCTGTGATTTTAATGCAGCTTGGATAATGAAGGCTGTACATCCCAAGACATGAGAGGTGCACAGAACACCATTCTGGTAGACATGTGGGTGTGGAGGTAGAGAATTCAATCCCACATCTGGGTCCTAATAGTGAGCATGTCTGTGTGCATTTGCGTACACACAGGATTGCAGGGAGCATGGCACTGTGTTTGAGAATATCAAGCAAATTGTAAAAGCAAATGTAAAGGATCTAGGCCTTATTCTTTGCTCCAAGGTGCAGTAAAAAAATTCCCATTGACTTTAGTAAGCACAGTTTAGGGACTAAGATAAACAGCATTTATCAAACAGCTCCATACCATGGACATATCTCTTACTGCAGTCTGACTCTAGCATGTCTTACACCGTATGTACAAACTTTACAGAGTGGTAGATTGACTTAGTGTCCTTCTTCTGGGTTATGTTAATGCATGAAAAAATATTTAATGAAGCATTTATAAGTCATCTAATTTTCCTAACCTTTATCCTATCTCCTTCTTAGAGTCTTTAAACATTACCATGATAATCCTACTGAGCATTTAGATAATTATGTACCACCCCCTTCCATAGATGACTTAACAAATAGTATTTTAGTTGTAGGGTGAACATTGTCAAAATTAATACCCATACAGAACAAGGATATTTATTCTAATCCATGTCTTGTAGTTTTCAATAATGTTTTAAAGAAAATTAAATCACCTCTGAAAACTGAATTCTCAGGGTGAAATTGCATATTGTCATAGCCATTATGTGTCACATTCATTTTGTTACAAATGAGTATATCAGCTTAGATTTATTTTAGCATGGCTTATGCTTTCCAAATTCAAGTTTTAAAGGTTCACTCTGAATAGTCTTTCAGCAAAATGCATCTGGAGAGACAGTTGGATCTCATTTATAAGCCTCTCTCCCTTTCTGCCTTATGCCATAATAAATGCTCTCCACTGCAAGATTTTAGATGAGATCAATTGTACTTCCCGCTTATCCCCTTTTCTACTGGCAAGTTTAAAAAAAATGATTTCTTTTTCACAGCATTTTAAAAGGGAGGACTCACTTGATACATTTTTTAAAGTAGATAATTTAATAATTTTGAATTACTGCTTGAATTCCATCTGTAGGTTGGCATACAACAAGCCAAAATAGGAGAACTGCTCACATCACAGCTTCTTTCTTTCACTGCCAAGAACTATTTGCCATATAAAACAAACTTGTTTTCAGACTTTTCTTTTTTAATATGCTGTTGTTTTTAATAGTTATGTTTGACAGGTGACTGCAAAAACTGAAGTCCTAAAGTAAATTAAGAGCTCTAGATTAAAAGTGTTTTTTAATAATTCTGGCTTGGGGAAAACTTTTGAATCTTTATCTTTGGATAAAATTGCTTAAAATATATGCTATTCTTTTTAAAGTGAAGTAATTTACATCTCATGGCATAGTGAATAAGAAAATCCAGATGCAGACATATAAAGAACAACCAAAAATATATCCCCCAGTGACAGCAACATGTCTGTGCTTAGTATGTGATACTATCACTGACTGATTATAATTTTTGAATTAAGAGCTACCCAAGAGATACACAACTTAAACAACACATTCTCTGAAAGAAAACAGGAGATGGAAAAATCCCTATTATATGACCACAAGGTTCATTTTCTCTGGCCATCAGCAGAGTTGGAATGCTCTTTAGCCCTCCTAGCAAATATCCAAAATCCTATTTGCACATCCATTACAGGAGGACACTGCCTGAGCAAGTGAGGCTCCTGAAAGAAAGTGATTTTGTTGAGCTCTGACAAAGTGTTAGCTAAGAGTTAGTGTGGACTTTATGATGAATTGGGAGGTGACAGTTGGCAGCTTTCTAAGGGAAGGTCTGAGGTTGAGCTACACAATGAGCTTCCTGAGATATACAGACATACAGCAGAGCAATGGCAAGAGGGGACAATCAAGTCACTTCATTCCTAGGTCAAAGCACTTTCCCTCTGCTCATATAAATAAGGAATCTCTCTCTTGCGGATGAGTACCATAATGGAAAAACATCTCACAGTGTTTTTCCCTAATCACATAAATCAGTATAATATACATCTCTCTTGGCTGAAATGTCGGCTTTCTGCAAAATCAAATCTATTTCATGTTTCTGATCATAATGCAAAATTAATTGAATTTCATGCCAATGAGACTGCAGGTGTGGAATGACTCCCATCTAAAAGAAACACAGTCACAGTTTTTAAGGCAGATTCATCAGAAATCAATGTCATAGAGGTAATGGTGGTGTAATAACATCCAGCAGCCTAGAGAAGGAACTGCAAGGCATGGGGGAAATACTAAATTGCCATCCTCTTCAATAAGAAGAAAAGGTGGAAAGGAAACAGGGAAGAGGAATCTTGCAGCATCTTTCTGTTGAAAAAATGCTGCCAATGTTTCTATTAACTTTGCTACCAGCAGTTGTAGTAAATGCAAGTGCTAGAGAGACTATGAGGAGTGGAGGGAAAACTGTCTGTTAAAGAAATACTTTACATTTAAGTGATGTTAAATAGAATTTCATGTAAGAAGGTCTAGAAGCAGTTTCTGGTGAGCAGATCATGAAAATACTCCTTGATAAAATCTTACAACACGTTTCCCTAATTTCCCTTCATGCAAGGATATATGACTTGGCATCTCTTGATAAAAAGAGGAATGAGTGTGAGTATTGAGTGTTCACAAGGCCATTAGTAGTTTTAAAAGATTGATTCAAATATGGCTTATTTGTTAAGAGAAGGTAGAAACACTCCTCTTGTGCCTGAGGTTTGCATGCAACTGATACACTTAATGCTCAGGAGGTTAAGTGGGTGAGTGTCCAGCTGGTGGTTACTCCTACAGGGAGAGTGGGGCACAGGAGCCGGCTCTGTGCAGAGGCTGTCGCTTCAGACAGAGCATTGCACTGCTTCCAGGGTCAGCACCAGTAAGTCAAAAGCAGTTTTAGCTACTTCTCCATGGCTGATTGATCAATTCATGACTCCTACAAGCCTGAGCCTGCTCCTTAGAGTGAACCGAGAGTCCTGGGGTGCCTGTTTCAGAGGCAATTAACTGTCCCTCAGCAGATCAGCCAGGCTCATTTGCTCTGGCTCAGTCCCAGCACCCTGCTGAGCACCACAGAGTCAACCTCACAGCTTTACATCATTCCTCCCAGGGCAGTGAATTCCAGGAGGCTTATTAACTCCCTCAGCAGCACTTTGGGAGCAGACAGAGCCGGCTCAGATCTGCGGCCATGTGCCAGAAACCATTGATCAGAGGGTGCTACAGGGCACAGCAAAGAGTCTGAGTCTCTTCTGTTCTCAGCTCTATCTCATGCTGAATGCTGGCTGACTTTAGTGGTGCTTCTTCAGTATCCCAGCACTGTATTTCATACTAATCATATTTTGGGGGATTGACATTAGTTTTCTTGATTTACCCCAGATAATAGAGAATTCAGCTGTAATATTTTTGGAGCTTACCTCATTGGCAGATCGAAGAGAGAATTTTTCCAAGGGTGGTTGCTGAGTGGCTTAGTGACCCTGCAGTGATCTCAACCCTATAGCCTATCAAGTGGGAAATTAACTGTATATAGGCCATGCAGCCCAGTATTAAGGTTGTGCTTTTTAATCCGATATTTAAGAAGCCTGCTGCTGTTATCAAGGACTGCATGTGAGAATCACCTCCAGGGGTGATCAAAGGCACACCTAAAGTGGACACACAGCAGATAAAAGAAGTGTCCCACCCTCCTCTTGGATACTGCACACTCTGCAAGAGCAGGCAAGAACTGTCTGAGCTGGATGTGACAGATGACAAATCCTCTGCTTTCTATTAGGTGGATTCAGGCGTCAAAAAACTAAGCAAGATACTGTATCAGCTATTCTATGCAGTCCCTGTATCCATCAGTAGGTCAAGAAGTGAAAGTGTATCCTTTTATTTCTTTTTTTCCTTCCTTGTGTTAAGAGGATACTTCTTTCATGTCCCTCCAGCTCATGAAAGCACAAAGAATGAATTTATGTGCTTCTGAAAAAAAACACTCCTGATAATACCTTCTGAAACCTTAAAATGAGCTCCCAAATTGGTCTTTTATGTGAGTAAGTGCTGTCAAAGTTACAGAAGTGCTTTCTGGAGCAACTGTTGTGTAGAAACCTGTCATAGTAAACACTCTTTTATTTCTGTTGCTTAGTTTTTATGTTGTTATGTGCAGTAGGGAAGGTAATAAGAAAAGCAAAAGAATAGCTACTAGAACAATTATGACGTTTAAGGAAAAGGGAAAACAGCAGTGAAAGTGTATCTAAGGAAGCTTATTTGGTCGCTGTATTTGCTTGAGAATATCTTGAGTCTATGCATAACTCTGTGAAAGCAGTCATTACAGTTGAATCGCTGTCAGAAAATCCCTATTACTATGGAAAAAAAATGGGAACATAATAGTTGTATTAAACTGAGACACAAACCCAATTTCTTTCCTAATACAGGACTAGAAAAAACAATCCCACTTTTTTCTTGTCTTAGCCTCACAACTGGGTTTGACTCATAGTTGGAATAATTTGATAATCTAAATCAAATAACCATCAACTTGCTGATTTATTTGCAACAGTATTTTTAATTTGTTTGTTGCAATATCACAGTTTTAGTTTAATAAGTAATGGTCTTTACATCTTAATGTGTTTGTTAAATCTTTATATAGCAATCTAAATTTCTCCTAACATGCAATAAGGAAAACTGTAGAGAGTAATTTGTTCTTACAAACTCTATCTGTTTCAGCATGTCAAGACTGAAATATATCAGCTATAGTATTTGTGTACCCATTATTTCTTCTCCTTATAATGAAAATCTTCAAAAAGAAAGGAACTGAGAGAAAGGAATTCTCAGTCTGGGGAGAAGAGAAAAAGTTCTCAGTGAAAAATAAGATATCAGCAGATGAAGAGTTAACTCAGATGGCTTTGGAGAAAATCCCGTCTCACAGAAAATAGACAATATATTGTGGCTGCTGAGATGACAGTATTTGATTTGACAGGGTACATAGAACCGCAGTCACAGAATCAAAGAACGGTTTGTGTTGCAAGGAGCCTTAAAGATCACTTACACCCAACACTCGGCCATGGGCAGGGGCACCTTCCACTAAATCAGGTCTCTCAGGGACCAATTTGACCTGGCCTTGAACACTTCCAGAGATGGGGTATCCACAGCTTCTCTGGCCAACCTGTTCCACTGCCTCACCACCCGCAAAGTAAAGAATTTCTTCCTCACATCTAATCTAAATGTCTCTTCTTTTAGTTTAAAACAATTAAAACCATTTCCCCTTGTCCCATTAAAACCTGCCCATGTAAAAACTCACTGTCCCTCTTTTCCAGGATACCCTTCAGGTACTGGAAGGTGCTATAAGGTCTCTGCAGAGCATTCTCTTCTCCAGGCGGAACAACCTCAGCTCTCTCAGCCTATACTCATAATAGAGATACTCCAGCCCTCTGAAAAATTTTGTGGCCTTCCTCTGAACTCTCTATAATGGGTCCATGTCTTTCATGTACGGAGGACTCCAGATTTGGACACAGTATTCTAGGGGGCGGTTCTTGCAAGGGCAGAGTAGATATTTAAGCTAAGTTGCATGGAAAACATAGATGTAAAAATGGACTTTCCCCGATAGCTAGTATGAGTTTGTTATCATTAACTTAGGCAGTAAGAATTAATGACAGGGTACATGTTACTGACAGGCAGTGGATATCCCTGAGAAATGTGCCTTTATGTATTGTGTGCCAGGCGTGGCACATGTGGGATTCCTTGCAGTTAGTGCCAGCTGACCTCCAGTTCTGTGCATGCTGGTGCCATCAGGAATTACCTCTCATGATCCGGATAATGAACTGGGTTTTAGAGAATTGCCCCCAGGCTTTCAGTGACAGTCCTTATTACTAACAAGTGAATGTTCTACAAGAGAATCAGCTGTTAGCTGAGCTTTGCTGATTTGGACCATGATGGGTCTGACAGTGCTGCTTGGCACCCACCGGCACCTCCCGCAGCGCTGCTGTCGGTCACTGAGCAGCCCATGCAAAGTCATGGGAATGGTGGGAACCTGCTACAGAGCAGAGCTGCCACAAGTACTCATGATGAGGGGTTCCCTCCAAAAGTAACTCCAGTTTCCTTCAGCAATGGCCCTTTGCTTTTGTTTTGGGTTTTGATGTTGTTGGGATTTTGGTTTGTTTTGGTTTTTTTTTGGGGGGGATGGGTTTTGTCCTTTAGGCAAAGGAGCCAAAAAAAAAATAAAGTCCACAGCTGTCCTGTATTGGAGAGCATCAAACACATTTCAGCATTGGCTATTTGAGTAGGCTGAAGAAGGATTTGAAAAGGAAAATAACTGAATGAAGGGAAAGTCAGGAAAGGGTTGTTCAAGGAATGACCTTAACATAAGGAAACCTTTTAGGTTTTCTGAACATGTGTTTCTAAAACTTGTTTCTCTAGCTGTTTTGTTTTCGCTTTTTTTCTCTCAGCAGGGCTAAAGGTTTATCATTTAATGGTCTCTGCAGAAGCTGTACCTGTCTTCATCTTCCTCTAAACCCAGACTAATGAAATAATGTATCTAATAGTAGTTTCTTCATATAGAGAAGTGGTTAGGCCAGTTGCTATTACAGGCCAAATAAATGTAATTAATGTCAAAGGAAAACAAAGGAAAAGCTGAAAGTTGAGTGCTGTGTTAACCTCCCATTCTAACACAGATCCTGAATGCATCTTAAAATTAAAACGTATCATTTGTCTGGCTGTAATTATATATGACTAATAGCAGAAATTTATTCTTGGTCTCATTCATTTTGGATTATCCCTATTTGTAAAATGAGCAATTGAAAGGACCTTGATCAAGGAGTATTTTTAAATTGTTTGCTTTTTAATGACAGAAGAGAGATCAAACAGTAAGCTGGTGTACCTCAGAGAAAGGAGTCTGTTGAGGGAGTGCAATGATTAAGGGGATTTTTATCTGTGTAGAGGAGAGAAATCTAAAACTGCTCATTCAGATTCCAGTCTACTTCACCTGTGCCACTTAGTGAGGCAAAAGCTTGATTTTGAATTTGTACACAGGAGAAAATCTGCATTAATATAAGATGACTAAAGTCCACAGTGGGGGAATTTTCTGTTTTCTTTATTGTTTATTATAAATTCTTCATTGGGTTAGATCGAATAAATTGTGTCTATGCAAACAATCAACACATATGTTCAGATAAAAAGAGGAGAATATTCTTAGTGTTTCACTGACACATGCAGTTAGGTGGCCCAATACCACTTTTATCATGTGAGTGGCTGCCCCATGGGAGCATCAGATGGTGAAATCTGCATTTTGACCTAACACAGCTCTGAGTCACTCACCCAGAGAGAGAGCTCTGTATTCCCCTGAACCACTCATGCATATATCTTTAAAATCAGTCCTCTCCATAGCACACTTGTACTGCATGCTGTATTTTATGAGTAAATCTTCCAGCCGTGGGAATTTACAATTAAAATAATCTTCACGTTGAGGACATCTCTGGTATTAGCTCTGTCCCTCATTATCCTACTTCTGTTTAAGCCTCTTAGATGTGAAATTGAAGTGGTTAGTTTTACGTGGTAAAACAAGGAAAATCTATTTTCATTTTCAAATGATGAAACTTTCTGGTGCATTGGCTGGGACTAAACTTGAGGGCGGTAAATTTTCAGCATGGTATGTAGGGAGTTAGCTACACGACTCATTAACATTAATTCCCATCTGTAAATAATTTTGAAATACTTTAACCGGCAGGGGAGCTATTTCATCTTTTATACTTAGCTGATTGTAAAAACGTGTGCTGAAGCCATCTGGCCTTAGTGCTTTGTTGGACTTCAGACTTTTAATGATGCCTTTTCTTGGTCTTAAAATCAAGAGTCAAGCATGGTTAGAAGGGAAAAAGGGGTTTTACCTTGGTATTTATTTTAAGGATCCTTAGGTGCACATGTCCAGGTTGAATGCACCTCAATGCCCACGGCAATGCCCACCCCCAAAATATCTGGTATCATATTATAGGTCTTACTAATTAGCGTATCTATCAAAAATTCCCCAATGAGAGGCTCGAGTGAGCCCCCCTCCCAAGGAACCTTCCCCTGGATGGTTCTGTCTTAGTTTACAGAATGTGTTCTGGAGAGGACCTTGGGGTCTGGGGCACACTAACCCCTACCTATGAAGGTTCTAAAATGTTTAGTCTCCTAGCTGAGCAAACAAGTCCAAGAATGTAGGCAAAAAGCACTAAGAATACAGAAGTTGTAAAAAGGTATAAAGTGGTATAAAAGGAAAGACAAAAAATCATCATGGCATCATTAATAACCAGTCTGATTTCCTTCACTGAATTGGAGTTTTCTAATCCCTGGCTCAATTCTCTTTCCAAACTAGGCAATACCGTGTTGCTATTTGTTTGTCAATCAGTCCCTATCTCACCAATTGAGATGAATAACAGAATTGCTATAAAAACTTAGGAAGGCTTTGGGCCTAATTCTCATTCATGCTGAAGTTACTTTACACTACTCCTGTTGCTCATTTACGGGGTGTAAATGCAATTTATGGCCTGAGCAATATAAAGCGACTGTAACATAAATGAGAATCAGGTCCCCTATGTTCAGAGCAGCTAACAAATTCAAATTGCTGAGTACAATTTTCCCACAGGAGCTAGTGTACTAGAATTTCAATGCATATAAAGAATGCATCAAGTCAATTAAAAATGAAGATATTAAACAAGAAATTGAATGGTTATTTCTAAGGTCTGTTTAGAGATGTTTGATCCAAACAATGAGATTGGCTTAGCCTGGCTGTTTCAAATATGCCAACTTCATCTAAAGTTCAGCCCTGCGTGATGCTTGGAGATTTGCCACAGTACATGGAACAGACTAACCTGATTACTTGGAGATGGAGGACTACATTTCAGAGGTGCATGCAGGGCTCCCTGACTTACCTGATAGCATTTCCCTCCCAGGGACTGTCACTGAGGTTCAACAGTTGCTAACTGGTGATGTACAACAGTGTGTTTTGGTAATGAGGGATTTAGGGATAATGGCAAAAGTAACTTGAATCTGTAGCTACCACAAACGCCAGAGCAGATACTGCTACCTCACTCCTTTTCTCATTTCTGAAGTAATATTTTTATTGCCTAAAATCTTTAAAAAATGCGTTTCTCTATAGTACTCTGTAATGATTTGATGATGAAGATCTGAGCTAATGCTGGTCTATAGTAAGGAAGATATTTGATGGCAAGTAGACTGTGGAGTGGCCTATTCCAGTTTAGACAGACGTCAGTCATCTCTGTGTTCTCCTTACACCTCTTACACCTCTCTTACACCTGCATGTTCATATCAGCATGAATGTCCACTTTGATGTGAAGTTCACATTCCTGTACCTCTCCTCCTTTTCCTTTGGTCTGCTGAAGACACTTCAATAACCCACACACTTGTAAGGAGTTGTTCTGTTGTGGAAATCACAAGCACAAGAAGATCGATTTGTGATTTGCTAATGCGTGCATCTGTATATGCCATAAGTAAATTGTCCTCTTTGTTCTGTTCATTACTTCAGATGTAAAAACCTGTGCCTATTCCTCTCCCACCAGCTGCTAATCAGCTGATTTCAATCCTACCTTCACCTTGCTGATGAGCACAGGGAATGCAGTGTATATATCATCTTATCCAAGGATTAATAGCCTTCTGTGGTTGTTAACTAACAGCCTGGTTGTCTAACCTGGAGCTGTGTTGAGGTGTGCACTCCACAGTCCAGATCCCTCCTCTGCTACAGCAGCATTCTCAGATACTGAGCCTCGTGATGAGCAGCTCCTGAGGCTCTGTTCTGTGAGGGAAAACCCCCGTGGTTCCTCTCCTGAGGTAGCAGGCATGTTCCTATCGCAAAAGTAAACATCAACAAGCTTTGTGTCCATTTGAAAGTGACAATTGTACTTTTCTAAGGAACACCTGTGACTAAAATTACTTTGCTGATTTTTAAATGAAACATAAAATTCGGCCTATTGCTCCTATAAATACACAACAGGCTTTGTGCTTATGGGTGCTAATAAACAGAAACCTTTTATTCTTTGACACTGAACATTGTGATTTACACCATTGTAATTGATAGGGGAATATTTTCCTAGTTCTGAGTTCAGATAAATCAGTGTAAATAGTAAAATATTTTTGAGATGTTGCTCCTTCTATCGTAACTTTCCATTTTGCTGTGAGGAAAAAAAATATCTATGGACGTGTTTTAGAGCTAAGTTGATCATCATATATTACTTAGGCAGTTATGATTAGTTTTGCAAATGTTAAAATGCCATTACATTATTTAATGTTGTTGGGAATGAAGGAATTTGTAGTGCCATCTATTGTTGGAAGATGTAGACTTGTAAAAGTTGATTTGCATATTCTATGGTAAAGGAGCATTCAAAATTTAACGTTTTACTGGGTTTTATTGTAAAATGAAATAGTTTATGTAATTGCACATTTGGAATAGTTGTACTTCGCATTCTTTGAAATTTGTCAGTCTTCGCAAAGAATATCTCTGGGTTTTATTTCCATTACTGTCTTGCATTTGAAACCGAACTCCATTAGATGCTGAATAAAAGCTTGTAGTGATTTACTGTACAACAGGAAAGAAACCAAATTTTTCCTTGTTGGATACAGTTAATTTTGATTAGAAGACTCTTCAAAAGTGCACGACAATTCAAGTCTGAATGTTGTCATTCCTAAGCAGTGCTGTGATCTGTTCCACTGATTGAGAAATATAAGTCCACATTCAGGCTCTTTCTTTCACATCTTTGTAGTGTTTGAATTGTGGAATCACAGCCTTTACTTACAGCAGAGTGATGTGAGGTGTGCAGGATGTCTGTGCTGGAGCGGGTGAGGGGTGCCAAACAGACCTCGGAACACCCAGATGTCCTTCCTACCTTTTGCTATTGATGCAAAAGGAAACCTCTGATGGGCAAAGCTGGAAGAGCAGATGTAAAGATACAGGGATTTTCTCACTCTCAGCAACCTTAAGAGCTGTTGCCTTGGGAGTTGCAGTGGTAATTTTTTTCCTGAGAGAAAGGTGAGAGCTGTTTCCTACCACTGCCGGAAGTCATGAAGAATTGCTACAGCATACCTAGAGCTCTGTGGTCTCTGGGTGCCAAACCAAGGGATATTTGTGTTGGTGACATTTGAATTATGAGGTCTCAGTGTTATTTTCTGGTATTGCAACTGTTTGTTCACTGTGGCTGCTGCATTGCCACACTCCATAGGAAAAATCTTTGTGTAAACTGGGCCAGTTTTACTCCAGGAGTGTTAGTCTGCCTTGGGAACTCCACTGAGCCACACACCTCATCACCTGGCCTTTTGGGGGCACTACTGCTTTTTGGCTGCTGTTATTGTGCAACAAATAATAGAAAGATTTTTTTCTGTGGGAAGAAGGCAGTGACTACGTCAATAGGTACATTTGAAGGATGCTGACATGATCAGAAAGAATCCAGTCTAGCTAAACCCTTTTTAAATGAGGCTAAAATTCGTCTATATTGCCCACAGCCATCCGTTCCAACTTGGTCTAATCCCTTACATGCTCTAATTTGGTAGTGGTGTGCTCCTGCCTCTCACTTCATGCTCCACTGCAATCCCCACGTTGGCAGCCATTCCTTTGACTCAACCCAAATCCCCTCAATATACCGTGATTTTCAGACACGATCACATCATGATTTATGCACCATTGTGTAGCTCAGCATACAAGGACCATGTGGAAAAGTGGAGAAGCGAAGCTTAAATAAAGGTTTGTGGATAAAGGAATCACCCAAGAGAGAAGAGATTGCCTGTTTCCAGATAAGGCTTCTTGAACAGGAACACTTTACATTAAACTGTATTTTTTTAAATTTACCAATGACCTTCAGAGTGAGGACCAAGGCTTCCTCCCCATATTCTAGCAGAATGTACAGAACATTCCTGTTTTAGCATTAGGAGTTTGGACAGTTTTTTGTTGTTTTTTTTTTTTTTTTTTTTTTTTTTTTTTTTTTGTTTTTGTTTTTAAACAGAAATGTAAACTCAGAAAAGTTTTTCTATTCCTTTACCACTGACAGGATTATTTTTAACAGTTAAAAAATAATAATGTAAGAAGAAATAGCTATATCACAGAATGATCAAAATAACTCTAACTGAAAAATATTCCATTTCTGTATGGCAAAATAGCTTTCTTATGACAAATCAGTATTGCTGTTTTGCTTGGGTAAATCACTTAATAAGAAAAATGTAACATTTAAATATAGAATGATTTACTTTTAAATTACAAACTGTATGTTTTGGCTTTAAATGAATGTGCAATAATCCTTCATTGCCTCACAAATATATTTTTGTTTTTCCTTCAGTTTGTAACTCACAAACTATAAAATTTTGGAAATAACACTCTTCTTTTCTCTTACAGGTCTATAATAAGAAGAATAGCAAGACACAATTCCATAGAGATATAGTTTGAGAAGTAAAGCAGTTTGAGACCTTTCAGATTGTTTTATTTTCCCCTGAAATTGATTTTGCAATCAGAAATGTCTGTGTTGTAATCTTGTTTATTTTTGAAAAATGTACTTGAAATCCTATTTTCCTGAATATGGTAGAAAATAAGAAAGAAGAGACACATCTTTCACCTGATAACATTTTACTCTGAGTTCTCTCCTTTGGATTGCTCTCTGACTTAATTCTCTTGCTGTTTCCTGTGTTTTCCTTCTGGTGTACGCACATACACACATAGTAATTTCAACTCAGGTCATATATTAACACTTAATCTGAACTTTGAACGTAAGTCCTATGAGGAGCTCCTGAAGACTTTGGGTTTGTCTTGTTTGGAGTAAAGGAGGCTGAGGGGTGACCTCATTGCTCTCTGGAGAAGCTTCCTGAGGAAGGGAAGTGGAGAGGGAGGCTCTGATTGCTTCTCCCTCAGACCCAATGATAGGACAGGAAGGAATGGTTCAAACCTGCAACACAGGAGGCTTAAATTGGATTGCAAAGCATTTCTTAATGAGAGGATGGTCAAACACTGTAACAGGCTTCCTAGAGAAGTGGTCAATGCCCCAAGCCTGTCAGCATTTGAGAGGCATTTGGACAATGCCCTTAATAGCTTCAACTTCTGGTCAGTCCTGAACTGGTCAATCAGCTGGCCTAGATGTTTATCTTAGGTCCCTTCCAACTGAACTATGCTATCTAAGGTTTCATTGCTCTCTGCCATTAGTAAAACAATCAGAAATTGTACTGCTTCCTTGTTTGGATTCAATGAAATAGTTGGCCTTGCTAACCCCATCAGCTTTCTAAAATCTGTGATCCTGTATCAGCTAAAGACCTAGCAATTAGAAGCCATTCAGCTTCTGCATAATAGCTGAATTGTGACAAAACATTAAATTTAGGCTTTTCATTTGAGACATTTGCCTTCCTTATGTTTTTATGGCACTCGGGGCAATGGAAAAGATTGAGACTTGAGTGTGTACAATGCTGATTAATAGTATGTTATGTCATGCCAAGTTTTCAAAAGAAAAGATTCTCAGAGGCAAAAATGAATTATTAAACATGAAATAAAAAGGCATGAGACTACTCTAATCCCAAAATCAGAACCTTTTTGAAGAAGCTCAGCTACCAACTTTAACTTCATTTTTATCATTATGTTGAATTTTTTTGCTTTGGTTTATAGCAATAGATGAGCCACTGTCATCAATACAGAGGCACTGTTTTTAAAAAATAAAATCTTATAAACAGCCGCAGGCAATTTCAGAAGTATAATTCCCAACTCTTTTGATAAAAACATCTTAGCAGATTTCAGTTGCCAAATTTTTTTAAATGACATTCTAAAATTGGATAGAAGTTTGATTGACTTGATTCTTCACTCAGGATAAAATTACAACTCTAAGCACATTTTAAATCCGCTAGCTCAAATAATTAGGTGTCACTAGCCAAAACACAGGTCAGTGAGGAAACTGAGTTTTATGGATCAGATGTGTTCATATCCTCTATGGGGGCAATCCACTTGGACTGAACACTACATGTGCATCAGACCCGTTAGAATAATTTCCTGATACTGTAAATATATTTTGGAAGGTTTAAAAGTACATAATATAGATGTTGTTGAAATTTTTAATACCATTTGCAGTATTCCTTGTTTTATAGTGATACAGCTTATATTGGTTCCAATGTTCAACCATGCTACCTCTTACACACTGATTTCCAGATTTAAGAGCACTGTTTATATTTGTCACTACCTGATGCCTTGAGTTGTCAGAATGCCAGCTGAAGCCATGTATGTAATCATGCTTGATTGAAGGAGATAATGGCAGAGAGCCTGAGTTGTAGAAAGCAACAGGAAGGTACAGAAGACTGCCTTGGCTCTGCTTGGCAAGTGTGATGCCCCAGCAATGTTTATCCAGCAGGGACTCCTTAATTAATGTCACTATGGTTATGTATTCACATCTTGACAAATGCTACTTTGTGCATACACCTTACAGATTGAACATGTAGGAAGAACAGGAATTATTTTTCAAAAGTTATTTGGGGTAATTGGAATTCATTTCCACCCCTACTCTGTAATAAAAATGAGAAATGAGGAAAACTATTAAGAATAACTTTTGAGAAATTACAAGGCGTATGTTCGTGTCTTTTGCTGGAATGTCCAGTTTTACCCACTAAGTGGCAAGTGAAACCTTTCATGTGCTTAGCTTGAGAACATGAAGTTACATGCACATATTTTTTTAGAATTGTGACTTTTTTAATACTCTTATTTGCTACAAATTAAATTAGAGATGCTACAAAGATGATACACTTGCATGGTATGTTAGCCACAGCTATCAATCTCCTACCCAGATGCTCTCTTCCTGTTCTTCCTTGGTGGGACAGGATGAAAAAATAAGAACTCATGGGTTAAGATGAGAGCAAGGAGATCACTCCCAATTACTTTCACGGGTAAATTAGACTTTGTTGGGGGAATATTAGTCAATATTAACAATTAAAATAGAGGAGGATGATAAGAAAAATAAACAAAAACTAAAGCACTTTCCCACTACCCTCATCCCCCTTTTTCCCAGGCTCCCATCATTCTTTCATTCTGTCTTGGGGTGATTTCATGATAACACTGTATTTCCCTGTCATCTGCTTATTGCCCAGAATGGGTCCTGCAGCTTTCAGCTGGGTCCGAGGGAAAGTGGTGGGAAGCCGAGCAGATTCCTCAGCACGGTTTTTGTTCAAGGACTCACACACACTCCCGCACGCTCTCACTGCCACAGAGCCGAGGGAGCACCTGCCTGCTTTTGGCCAGCTTGTTAGCGAGGCAAGGAATTCTCCCATATCGGCACACCGAAATCCTCCAGAAGGTCTTCTTCCTCTTCTGGAACTGTTGGGCCTAGCTCTGATCTGAGAACCAGACCATCGGACCCCGTGGTCCGGCAGGGAGGCTGCGGGGACGCTGCATCCCGGCCTTGGATTTCGGGAGGGCCCGAGACAGCTACAGAGGGATCTCTAAATCCACCAGCTTTCTCTGCATCTGAGGCTTAATATTTTAACGGTTATTTATTTTTCCTGTGTTCTGCTGACAATTTGTTTGTTAAATAAATAGTTTTTTTCACTTTCCTCCAAGAAATTCCTTTCATATCGATGGAGGAGGGAGTGCTGAAACCTACCTTCTGTGGGGGAGATGTTTCTTCCAGAGCGTTTCCCCCTGAACTTGTCTCAAACCGAGACACATTCCCAATTCACTCCTGCCCCCTGCCTGGTGCAGAAAGAATGGAGATTGCAGCCAGTCCGTAAGAGCTCCTCTTTCTTACTCCTTCCTCCGCTTACTTTTCCTCTGCTCCAGCCTGTGCCCTTCCATGGACTGCAGTCCTTCAGGGTAAACCTGCCTCTGCATGGACTCTCCAGGGGCTGCAGACTACAGGGAATAGGATCTGAGGTTAATATTTCTGCAAGGGTTTGAAGATAAAAAGTGATATAACTTTTTATGTGAGCAAAGCTACAGATGATGCCATTTTGTGGCCATCTCTGTGGGTGTAGTTTTCAAGAGAGTTATAAAATAATGGGGGTGGGAGAATTTTAACAAATTGACTCACTGATATAGTTGGCACTCCTTATGGTGCTATGGTTTGATTTGCACATATGAAGTTTGTTTGTGTGTTTGTTTGTTTGTTTTAAATAAATGAAGACAGAAACTATAGGCAATGAATGACTGTCTACCTCTAGTCCTGGGTGGACCTGTAACAAGGAAGGGTATTCTAGAAACCCAGGAGGAAAGACACTTCAGCTTCTGAGAAAAGATGTTGAAAATTGGAAAAGGAGATGCTTACCAGCTGAAGGACTTATATAAATGCCCATGAGTAAACAATTATTCACAGTCTTTGAAGATGGCTGAAGTCTGAAGTTTGGAAGAGCATGTTGTTCATTGGAAGAGGATGTTTCTGCAAGATCAGCAATGGCCATTTGTTGAGTATGGGATGGTTGTGATTATGCTGCTACTTTGTCTATTGACTTGGAAAAAATAAGTTTGGAAAAGTATTTTAACCAGTAATGTGGTCTGACGTCAGCGCCTAAGGATCAGAATCAGACTGAGATTTCTTTAGCTACAAGGAGAGATTGTCTTTGTTGCTTGTCCATTCATTTCTTCTCATATGTGATAGTGCCTCATGAAATCCATGTAATGGCCCTGGTAGAATATCAGTGTTATCCTCCCTTTCCTGTTTCAGAGTACGCAGCCATAATATTGCCCTCACTGTGCATGTGGCAATGGATATCTGCTGTAGTTACATTCTACAAAAGAGAGGATAAGATGATTTTGTAAGCTATCTGCCAGGTTGTAGAATTTAATTTGCAAGACCAAACTTCCGCAATATTGTGTTTATGTTGCAGTGCCATTTTCTGTTTAATAGAAACATTCAGAATGCTCTAGTTCCATCTGTTATAAATAGTGAAAGCTGATAAACACTCTGCAAACACAAGATGCAGCTTTGTGGCAAATTATGTTTAGTACAGCCCCCAAACATAAAGCAAGATTTATAATTTTTGCATCGCTCTTTTTTTTTTTTTTAAATTTACTCTACAGTAATTACTTTGGAGCTTTAAGTAGATACATAAATAACACTCAAAGTTTTACATTTAGTTATTGCGTGAGAAGACAGGGACAAGTATATGCACACACACATACACACATTTCACACCTTCAGTTTTAATGCAGTTACAAATCAGGTTATGGCTGCAGAATCTTTGATAAAACTACTTGCAAATACATTTTTTATCAGCTCAATAGAGTTGAAAGGCAAGCTCACATATTATTATGCATTGTATGGACAAAAATCTCAATTTTCAATTGAGAAAATGAAGATGAACCAGATGAGTAGGAATGGAATTGCAAAGGACTCTGAGATGAATAGCTAGAGATGAAACTACTGCTGTTCCCTGTTCTCAGGAGAAAGGGAGAAACTGTGTAGCAACAGAGCGAGTGAGTCACTGAACAAGACTGTTAGAAGATGTGGGTGAGCTGCCGTAGCAAAAGAAGGTTCCTGGTAACGCTGTTTGGGTGTGATCACTTTATCACCTGCCAAGACTGAGTACCAAACCATTATAGACAGTTAAAGAAAAACAAACTTAGTGAAACACCTCACACATTCTACAAAGACACTTGAAAAGTCAAAGTTTAAGTAAGTTTATGTCTTCTTTTGTTCAAGCTGGATTCCAGCAGGTGACTGACACATCCACTCAAAAAGTGAAAGAAAATTTTTTTTGTTCTACTTTTGAAGCCAATATATTTCAAAGAAATTAGCTGCAAAAACCTCACTGCAGCCACTGCAGTCATTAAGACTAGTGAACATTTCATCTGCTGCAGAAAATGTTTGTTTGTTTTTTCAAGTTGCCCAACTTTGACTTAGCCACCCTTTCCATTACATATTCACACCACTTAAAACTTTATGGTTGTGGGAGCAGATGATCCTATAGACTGGACCTTTTGACAACTGAGGTAAAGCAGTTGCTTTTGGAAAGAGAAGTTAAAAGTTCTGAGATCAGTTTTACACATCCGTTTCCTCAATTATAATTGGAGTAATTAGCAGGAGACATATACTTTAAGGTATATTTCAGAAATATAAAGTATATTTCAGAAAACAATTGCTTCTCAGGGTGTCATCCCTGTACAAGACATTTCTTCAATATCCAGAGCCTTAGCTGAGCAACCCATGCTGCACATGCATACATTCACAGTTTCATATTCTGTTTTCTCCATTGTTTGAAGTATTGACTTCTGTCAATACAGGGACACGGCTTTGATGTGAGAAAACCAGCAAAGATGTATGTATTTACAACCCACTGACCAATTGAGCTGTTGTTTAATTCATTAACATGTTTATTTCTCACTTTTTGCTGGAATAGAGTATGTTTTGTTTCTGCAATAAAAGTGCAGCATTTTAGGAGTCATATGAAAAGGGGAGATTTCCTTGACCCCTTAGTGTTTGATTTGTCTGTCAGTGCCCCAAGAAAGCCAAGACCCTTCTGCCCAACCAGTCTGTCAGTGTGCTGTGATGGGGACCCTTCACTGAGCAATCCTGCTGGATCAGAGGGTGGTTTGACTGACTTATTCAGGGGCACATATGGATGGCAAAATGGAAACCCCTCAGCAGGTCTTCCACTTTATTCCAGTAATTGTCCTCTGCTGCTGACTGCCAGTGCCCATGAAGAACTCACACCAACAGTTTACAGAATAACACACTTTATTAATATAAAATTGTCACAGGTTCGAGGATTGGCTGTGATGGTATCTGACTGCAAAAATATATTCAAAGCAATGCACAAACTCTAATCCCCAATGAAATTGTTCAGTACACACAGAGTGTGGTTCTTACCTGATACACATCCCTGCAGGGGAGAAGACAGGTTCAGCCCTATGACCATTCCAAGAGGTTACAATGGAGTCTCCTAAATTCCCCCCATTCCCAATTTACTTTTATACTATTTCTTTATGTTTAGGTGGAGCTTGAATGACTCTAATCATGCACACCTTTGTTACTGATTGTTGCAAAATTCTCTTGCTTCACTCTTAAGGGTATAGTCAATAAAACATAGACACTTCCTCAGTAAGGGGTGGTCGTACCTTGGGGGCAGGTAACTTTGGGATGGAGGTGTGTGTTGTATTATAATTAGGCTGTAAGGAACCAAGTTCACTCGAGGAGAACGATTTCACCGGAGTTGCTGGCTCGGCAGCAAGACCCCCTCTCCCAGCAGCCCTGACTGACAGCTGCTCTGGGGTTCATCAGCTGCAAAGTACCATCGAGTTCCCTTCCCTGCAAGGGTTCCAACACAGCCTTCCCCCACAGGGTTTCCACTCTGCTCCACCTCCCTTCCATCCCCATCAGCAGGTGCTTATGGTTGCAGACTGTGTGTGTGAAACCTTGGTGGAACAGGTTTCGAGCCTGCTGACCACATCCCGTCCAAGGAGTAGCAGCTGCATTTTACTGTATGATTTTGGTACCATGATAACACCTGTTAGGACATGAATATGGCTTCTCTGCTGCCTCTAATTTTACCCCCAGCCATCTTTCCACATTAGGTATGTCAAATCAGAACATATAACCAGAAAGGGTCCTTAATCTGGAATACAGTAAAGTGTCAAGGAAAAAGATTTCTGTCAAACTGACAGAAACCTTCAGAAAGGGCAGGCCACTTACCCCTCTGGCCATTCTTTCTTTGAATTCTGGTTTTAAGTGTGCATTCTTCTCATTCTTTCTTTGTGACCTTTTTCATAAGGACAGGCATTTTCTTATCTTTTTCTTCCTGGAGTCAAGTTAATTTAATTTACTGATCATATCAAAGGCATAATTCTTATATATGTATATTTCACTGGATTAGTTTAACTGGGTGTAAAAGAATGTTAACTAAAGATAATAGGATGATTCTTTTGAACACAACAGGTACAAATTAAGTTGCTAATGATATAATATACCTTGCATTGCTTATCATGCCTGATAAGTAAGCTCAATAGCATTTAGCTTTGGCACAGCATGTAGCTTCATCAAGAACATAACTCTTTGGACCAATTTTCAGTTGCTATGAAAGAAAAAAGGAAGGCTGCTGATTCAGAAAATGGTTTGGTCCATAGTTCTGCTTCTTCTCACTCATCTGCTCTCTGTCTCCCTCAGGGAAATGTCAGTGTTTTATGCAGCAGCTACTACTACATTGCTGGAAATTATGGCATGGTCTGGTATGAAAAACTAAAACTTGTCTATTGTGCAGAACTGGAATTTATGCTAGTTTATCTTATCAGGTGGTGGTGTTAAGTGAAGTAGCTCAGATCAGGCAGGAGAGACAGGGATGGCCAAGACAAGCACAATGGATAGTTGGATGAGGTGGACATTCAGCTCTTGTCTGCTGAGTAGCCTTTTATTTTTTCATGAACCAGCACCCTGATAAAAATCCCTGTTCCTGTCAAGTAAGGTCTGCAGAGAAAGGTCTGCATTTCAAGCCTAGATTATAGCATAGCTTCAGTTACACCACTGAGTTAGGCCAGCAGAGCTAATTAATTAGTCATAGCGTCAGAGTCATGTAAACTAGAAGGAACCATTCTCTGGAATAGATCTGGTCTGATCTACCCTTCAAAGTAGGTCTGGCAGGTAGCTCGTATCACTCAGTTGAGCTTTGAATATTTCTAAGGGTGGTGGTCCCTAAAAGTGGAGATACCTGTGGCTGCCTGCCCCCAGTAGAAGCAATTTTTTTTTCCTCTTAAAATTTAACATAAATTCTTTTATAGCAGTTTGCACTCACTCTCCCTCATGCTTTCACTCTGCACCTTCAAGAAAAGTTTGGCTTCATCTTCCCTACACCTCTCAGTGGGCATTTGTAGACAATGACTTCCCCAGCCTTTTCCAGGCTAAATAAACTCAGTTTGTTTAAGCTTCTCCTCATAAGTCATGTACTTCAGGTTTTAATCACTCAGAGTAGGTAAACAAACTAGTGCACTGAACATCGTATAGAGTTCAGCTCTTGAAATTCAAGTCCTAGACATATATCAAATTTATCTTTGTGTTCAGGAGACACAGGAGCCAAAAAAAATTACAAGATTTATCTTAGACGCATGTAAATTGGCAGGATAACCTAATATCTAAAGTGTCTGAATTAATTGCTGTAATCCTTAGATAAATTAACAAAGGCACATTTCTGTGCTTATATATGGCATTACTTTAGAGATGAGCAAGGAATAACATCATTTGCTTCTGTCTAGTCTTTAAAACCATACCGCAAATACGTGCAGCTTTCTTCAGAGTCTTTTTCAATTTGGTAAGGTTTGGAGATCCATACGTTAAAGCCAGAAGAAGTTAATGAGTCTCATTTAATAAGTGTAGGCAACAAGAAAGTCAGTGGTTATTTCATTTTTGTGCAGTGGGGTGAGACAGATCAGAAAACTGTGGAACCAGTAAGACAGCATACAAAAGTTCTGTAGTTGGAAGACAGATCAACTCAATCTAAGACAATGTACATCATTTTAGCAGGATGACAATTTACAGTCAAAACAGCTTACTTTGGGAATTAAGGAATTTATCACTATGTGAACCCTTTAAAATTATGACTGTGTGTCTTTCTAAGAGGTATCCTCCAGCTCAGTCAAAAATTATGGGTCAAGAATCACTGGGTGAAGTATTGTGACCTCCATTGTGCAAAAGCTCAGAGTAAACTGTCTGCATAGTTATTTCAAGTTTTAAGTCTGCGAACCTTTAAAATGGAATCAAAGTGATGTGCCAAAAGGTTAATCCCCAATGGCTTCCTAGACTGGAATAAACACTTTCCTTCAGTGTTAGATACTGCCATCCTCTCCATTTTACAAATTTCTTATCACTTGCATTCATTATTGCAACATCTGTTCCAAAAGATGGATGTCTTCTTTTGATATTTCAACTTGGGTTGTATCTCCTATTGAAATTAAATAGATTTATTTCAGGGCAGTTTCTGACCAATAAGCATAATGAAAATGAAACCCATTAAATAATCTACGTGGATTAGAATTCCTAATAACATTTCACTTCCAGATCCTTTGAACTTATGTTTTATTTCTTGAATCTACTGTATATAAAAGTCTACAAAACAAAACTGATGCATATAACTTCAGAAGAGAACAGTGTTCCAAATCTAGGAAATAATTTGTCTCTCTACTTTTGCACACATGTGGAAGTAGAGAAACATTTAAATCACCCATGGAAAGTTCTTTGGGCAATTACGAGCTAAAACTTCTGCATTTCATCCTTCAGTTCCTAGGCAGAAAAGCATTTGGTTTCAATTTGCCATTGTTTTCTCTAGAAAGCCCTCTCTTCTCCATTCTGCTTTGCAGGACTGGGCTCTTTGTTCTGGAGCTCTTCCTTCACTTCTGGAGTAGCATACCATGTGCATTCTTCAGCCTTCTTACACAACAGGTTGCAGTAAATCTCCAGTCTAATATCCTAAGCCCTTTTTTTTATGAGGCATAGAAATAAGCTTTCCTTCAGTAAGTGATCTTTCCTCAGCTTTCCAAAAGCAACATCCAAGCTGAGAAACCTTAAAATAAATTGTACGCATGTTCTATAGAAATCCTCTAAACAAATAAAACTGAGAGACACTTTATAGCAGTAATAATTTCTTACTTGCAAGTGTTTCAGAAGACTCCCACAGCAGCAGGTGTTAAGGAAGTATCCATCTGTTCTTGTTTCTCTGCACAGAAGTCTATTGAATAGATAAGAGTTTCTAAATGTTCAGGGTTGTCATTAAAATGGGTTAGCTGTGATCGTCACTTAAGGCATTCCTGATATTGAAATTAAAATGAAGACAATCTCTGGCTCTGTTGCAATTCGAGAATGCGATCAATGGTTCCCTGAAGAAACATCCTGTCAACTGAGTACTTTTTAAATTATCTTCTGAAAACCACTTCAGTATTCCTGTGACTGAACTGGAAATGCTGTATCAGCAACATTACTGTTCTCTGAAAATATGGATCAAACCCCAGCTGTTGCAGATATGTTAATTGATGAATAACGTTAAGAGATCTGAAGCCTTTATACTACACTTGAAACATGTTTCTATTTAAATATTGAAGACTTTTCAGCTTTCTCCTCCAAATGTGAAAAATTACTTGAGTCACTTCTAAGAAAGGTTTCAGAATCTCTAAACTTGAATGCTATAGTATAAAGACAGAGGACTGGAGCTTCATTAACACAGCAGTGAAATCAGCATGAGAAAGTGGAGATGGCAAACAAGCTGTGAAAAACAACTTGTCAGTCTTTTTGGAGGTGAAACTGAAAATGTACTGGGCAATAGTATGAATGAATCTACAAAACAGCTATAAACTTCTGCACACTCCAAGGTGTTTTGATACCTTAGGTATTATGTAAGCTACTACACGGCCATATATTCAGACCAGAAAATGGATCTCGGCAAGCAGTATGGAAGGGTTAAGAATGAAAACTCCTTCTCTGCTCCTTTAGCATTGTGCTCCACTCAATAGAAGGAAACAAAAGGAATTTTTTTCATGTAGCCCAAGTAGCCATTACAATATCTTTATAATTAAAGCTAAAACAATACCAACTGAGATATTAAGGCTTTGTATTAGTTTAGATTGGCAAAGTGTAGTAGCTTCCACCTAAGAAAATGCTAACAGTACATTGCTTGCCAAACTTTGATCTGTCACGTTTTAATATTCTGTATTTCTGTGATACTTTCTCCTCTCAAGAAGGCAAATTGCTTTAAGTAATTTTGCTATTTGTATGTGAATTACTTGGTCTGGATACTTGGTAGGCAAATATTCTCATACTATGATGGAGCAGTTCTGGTATTGTCAACCACAGCTGTTTACAGCTGAATCTATCTGCAAAGCTTCTGGATCTCAGCTTCAAAATCATCAGTTAAAAAAAAAAAAAAAATACAGACCTTTTCATCTCCCAAAGAATTCTCTCAAACAAGTAATAGCTGGCCAGCCTTCAGATGGTATGGAATCTTTCCAGATTTATAGTCCAATCTTAAATGCAGTTATAAATATAAACTTCACATTGAATTTTTGTGGTTTATGCAAACTTTCTTACTCCTTGGTTGTTGACTTTACTGAGATTGTTGGATCTAAAAACCTGTGAGTAGAGGAAACAGGATGGGCTTTTCTTAGAAATTAGTTTGTTTGCAATTTTAGAGCTGAAAAGTGGTAAAATTTTGAGAACAGCTTTGTTATCCAGGAAAAAAAAAACAAACCAGCAAACAAAAGCAACCCACCCTACCATGATCTGGACAACAGAGCATGTGATATACTAATTTGTTTGATGGAAAAGTGTAGATTGCGTGCTAGGATTGTTTTGGCACTCAGCATTTTGCTAAGCCACCTGCCAGGTTAAGCCACTCTAATCATGTAACCATGGCAATACTGCTGGCGTCAGCATGAAGAACTGATTTGTGCAGCCAGTAAGGATTGGGCACCTTAATGCATTAACTGGAGCTGTTAGGAACTGTTTGGAAATAAATATGTAAAATAGGTATAAAAGGTTCTTTTAGATTTTTTAGTGTTTTGCTTCAGGCAATATTTGTTAACAGCAGGCCACCCTGTTTATCGGGGTAAGAGAATATGGTTGAGAGCACTGAAATAGATAACAAACTGCTGGTAAATAACTGCTGGTTGATTCTCCTCTGCTGCTTTGCTTTATGTGCTTTGATGGGAAACAACTGTTTCATTTTTAGCAGGAAGTGTTAGCCCATGCTTGTGCTCTGCTGAGGTAAACTGGCAACTTAACAGCAGTAATTGAGGAAAATCTGAAAATAAGACAAACCCAACAAAATCTGAAAGTTTTAATTAGGTTCTATGAAGATGGTCAGAGAGTTGGTCCAAGTGTTGCTACCATGTATTATACCTCTTCTTCCTATCCCTCAGCTGTTTTCCAAGTACTTTTCCCACACACACGCTTCTGCCCGTCTCACATTTGCCTTTCATATGCCCCTCAGATACATGTTTTCCTCACACCTTTAATTTGCAGCCACACCGCTCCACTAATAATGGGTTTGTTTTCTTCCAGAGAGGCAATGATCTGATGATATACTGTCTCCACCATCAGGGCTGACTTAATTAATTTCTACCCCTATGTCAACAAGGTGCAGGACTGTAATGTGAATCAGACCAGAAAAGAGATCCACTTCAAAGTAAAAACTTCAGCATCCCTTCTCTCCAACTTCCCTTTTTTCAGCCATGTGCCTGGTTCACACAGTAGCCCCACAAGCATAAGCATATGTAAATGTAATGGAAGGAATGCCTCAGTGAATTTTATAGAGGGTGGAATAGAGTGCTGATTATTTCTGATTTTGTGGCCAGATGAAGGAAAAAGATAAACTCATAAAATCTGTATTCACTCTAGAGTCAAAAGCCTTATTTGCATGAGAAGAAAAAGGGAGTCCTTAACGACCACACTATACATTTTTATGTTGTGTCTACTTTGGTTTGCTTACTAGTAGCATTACTTGATGTCTTATTTTCACGATAAAATATTATTTTCATTCATTGCATCTTATTCTACTGATCTGAACTGCAGTTGACACAGGTAGCCCAAATTGTTGCTCTATGCTGTGGCCCAGCTGTTGCCTATTTTTCTTTATTCTCTCAATTTTTTATGGCCTTCCTCCACAAATTTTTCTTCTAATCTCTTATTCCTCCATTTTCCCCCCTTTTTGTAATTTTTCATGATGAGTGCCAGTTTTCAGTGGTTTGCCAATTTGCCAAACAGCACTGTGCTTTCTGAAGTGTATTTGTGTCCCCTAGACTGGCAACTGTTAGACTCTATGCAGAATAGTTGCTGCATTTACACATATATTCGCTTTTGTACTAAATCACTATTTTTTGTAGGCTGTGAAAAAAAGTGAAATTATGATTTTGTACTAATAAAGGAATGAAAACTTTTAAAACAACTGTGTCAACAGAAGTCCACTTAAGATTGTGGGGCTATGAATATTTTTTAGTTCTGGAAGCTCTTCACTTTGCTCTTATGCCCCATTGCTCTATGGACTCCATTTGAAATGTCTTAGCTAGCCAGGATAAATATCCAAGCCAGGGAAGTTCCAAGCATATCCTTGCAAATAGTGAGAAATTGTTCAGGGCTCTAGCATTGCTGTTTCTTTTCATCCTTCCAGAACAGCAGTATTTAATCAAAAATTAGCTGAAATGGAGTTGGAAAAAAAATATGTTGCTTTTAAGAGCTTAAAATATGTGAAGCTGATTTAAGGATGATTCTATAATTTTGTAATTTCCTTCATAATACTGCAGGAACTCAGAAAATAGGGCCCAATTCTCTTTTAAAAGAAGATTAAAAACCTACCATGAAGATCAGATGATTCACATTCTTTTGGTTTCTTGTGTTTTGCTAACAGGTAGGAAAGAAGGAGCACAGAGGACAGAACAGCTAAAATCAACAGAGACAGAAGAGATACATAAATAAAAGCAGAATTAGAAAAGAAAGGAATTGAATCACTCATAAGTGAAGGTCAGCAAACAGCATGCTCAGTTATTGCACTTGATTGTTGGAAGCATTGATTTTGCTGCTTCTAAAAAGTTCTCAAGAGATTCAGTTGTTTTTCCAAACTGTACTGCTTTCGGCCTGCAGATTACAGGGGAAGAGCAGTGGTAGGCAAAAGCTGCCACAGCTGAAAAGGAAAGATGCCTAACACAGTATATTTTCACTGCCAGGAAATAACAAAGAAACATTCTTGCCTGTTTAGTGGTATTAAATCATGGATAGAAAGTCAACTGCTTATCTGGAGCCTGGCATAGATTTCCAATAACTCGCTTTTCCTCAAGCACAAACATACGACAGCACTTGAGGAAAACCACAGAGTGAATCTTTTGTAATCCAAAAATAATCTTTTTAGATTTCCATGAGAAAACAGCACTTATTTTTTCAGTCTTTTTCTCTCACCCTGCAATTAAGTCAAGTGCTGACACAGATTACTGGGTCATTTATGCCCCAAACTGTTTAACAGAGATGATGTCTTCCGGTATTGTGCATATGCAAAATTAAAACTTTATGGCTTTTAATAGTAATAATAAAAACCCCAATATACAGAATTACTACACAGCCACATACACACGGTGTATAGGTAATAGGGAGTGCTGTGTAATAGGTGGTCGCAGTAGTCCCTGTTTTGCTACAGAGTAGTGCTCTCCAATCTAATCTGTGTTTATAGTTAAGGACATATTCTGTTTGTGTACTATGCAGGATGATGGTGTGTGTGCCTGTGTGGCTCTGACGGGCTGATCTACAAGCTCCCATTACCTTGGTGTTTGAGGTGTTGCTGTCCTACCCTAGAGAATTTGCCTTAGTTTTAACAGGGATGTCCATGTGGCTGGACAGGCAACCCTCTGGTGTTCCATTCATCCCCACCCTACAGTTTTTTACATCCTGCTGAAAGCTCCCTGACACTGTGTGAGGTGTTCTCTTGCATAGCACTTACTCCACAAGGCCCTTAGCCCATCTGTGAGGGCTGTAAAAGTGCTGTCCCTAACTTGTCTGCTCATATATAGGCCACAATTTCTCAGCATGCAGCCCTTCATGAGCAGCTCTGCCCAGCAGTGCTCATATACATTTACTTTAATTTTACTGAGACAAGCTTTCAGCTTGAAAGCTGGGGAAGCAGAAGCCTGCAGAGGGGACCAGGCATTCCCTACCTGCCCTCCTTCTATTTTAGGGCACTATTCTGTCTTACACATTGAGTATGTCTGGCCAGCAGCTGATCCAGCAGTGTCCGCACTGTTACTGAGCTTTGTTCCTTCGCATTGTGTGTACTGATTTCAGACACCAGTTGACAGGCAGTGGGACACAAACTCCTCCATGTAACACCACGTTCTTGGCTCTGGGATAGGAGCTCTCAGGAAGCAGCAAGCATGGGCTGCCCCACAAGGGAAGGACGCCAGGAGCTGAGGGCAGTAGCAAGGCATGTAGGGCAATGATCCCACCCAGAAAGGTACAATCCCACAGTACCTCAGCAGGTGCCACACTGGGGAGCAGGGTGAGGCAGTATTGGAGGTTACAAGACACATCTGCAGTGATGAAGCAGGTGCAAGGCCATGTCAGCAAATCAGTGGTTCAGGATCAGCAAGGCACATGGACAGGCACAGGCATACCTAAGCAAGTCTCAAGGATGGAAGCCTGAGCTTCAATGCAGCTCCCAAGCAAAGAGCAGGAGGCCCCCATGAGCCGTCCCACAGCTTCTTCTCACACAGCTCTGTCCCCAGCATCCTGATCCAAGGCTACAGCTGCACCATATCGGAGCTGCAATGGGCAGCCAAACCCCAAGGAGCGGGGAAGAGGCTGTAGAGCCTCTTGGTGCACTCAAAGCCCTGACAACAACATGCTTATTTCCAGATTTTCATCCAGTCCAGAAGGTATCAGTTTCTTAAAAGTAATCTTGTTAGAGACAAGGCACAGCTGTTCAGGGCTGGGATGTTTACTGCAGCCCAGTAAAGTCTGCAAAGCCATATGCTGCTTGATCCTCCGCTCCCTGGCTATTTACCAAGTCAGTGTCCAGAGGGGCAATAGGTTGAGCTGTGCCAGAATGGCTGACAAACACCAGCCCTTCTGCTGGCCCACGAGGGGCCCTGAAAGCATCATAATTATATGTGATTCCATTCTGCAGTAGTGATCCATCGTACCCTAGTGATCATTGCAGTGGTTCATCTGCACTTTCAGGTCTGAACTGCTAAGATTTTAATAAGCAACCATGCACAGCATCATCATGCTGTACATAAATGCCCCCACCCTGACAGCCACAGTGCCTCGCTGTCTTTTTGACTGACATAATGCCACTGTGAACTATACCTTTAAGATGCCTGTGGCCTGATATGCACTTAATGATTTGCAGGAGAAAGAGGGGAGTGTGGTCAAACTGAAGGGTTCCAGAAGAGGATAGTCAGGTGACAAAATCAATTAGTGCAGTCTGACAAAATGTTAGCCTTGGCCTTTAGTGGAAATTCTCTCTCCTTGCACCACCACCTTAACCACAGTCTGTGGCTATAGGTGGTGGTATTATGTCCAAAACTTCATAATCCGTTACCATTTCCATGTAGGATATGCACTTGCTGTTTTTCTTTCCTTTATCCTGCTCCTTTCCAAGCTTCTCTCCTTCCTCTCCCTCATAAAAAAAAATCTTTACTCTTGTAATTTTCCCTTCTTCTCTTTAGTCTGTGAAAAGTCAATCCCTTCTCCAGTTGCCATAACAGATATCAGCTACTTGATTGCCATGAAACTTGACAGGTCAGGCCTGTTCCCCCCCCCAGCAGGAATCACCAGTGTGAAACACTTGTAACCCACTATCTTTGCTCTTCATCTATAATTTAGGGAAGTGCATGACAGAAGAAGGATGAGAAGAAAGACTGAGTGTTGAGTACTGTCCTCCTCCTTCAGATAAAACATATACAATATTTTGGCTGACATGCAACAATACATGTAGTAAATCCTTCTGACTGCGGTCAAATTAGTTCAGGACCCAGCCCATCAGAGGATGTGGAGATAACCATTTTGTTGAAACTCCAGCACACTCCTAGAAATATGGTGACCAGCAGGAAAGGCCCTTTACTTGCAGTGTCCAGTTACTTTCAGCTACAGATCCAGGATAAGGATCATCTGCTTTTACGTTCAGTAAGCAGACCTGTTACCTTCAGATAATATAATGAAGAAAGTGTATTCTATAGAAGACAAAATAAAAATTGAGACCAAACCAGCATTTCTGCTGTTGTGGGAATTTCTCATTGGACCTGATGTTCAGGGTTTTCATCCCACTGTTGTTGCTTTCAGCACAGCAGGTTGGGGTGAACAATGCCATAACTCACAATGAGTGTTACATGTTTCTACTCCTGCCTGTTTCTGGAACATGCAGTCAAAAGTTTCAGCTCTCCAGTTTTGTGAACCTACTGCTAACCAAGAGGATTGGGCCTGGAATTGGCAGGAGATGAAGGCAGTAAGGATGAATCAATCCAATGAACCAAGGAACCTGCAGGGCTGCTTCAAAAACTGGCTGTTGCTCTCTTGTGCTGTGTGCCAGTTCTGTCTGCTAAAGCTCTGTCTCACAAGAGGTGCTTGAGTAGACCAACCCTTTCAGGTATTCACAGAACATTGCGAAATAAACTCTTTGGCATAGATTAAGTTGTCCCAGGTCACATGGGCAGCAGTCAAACAGAATTGCATTTTAGGCAGTTTGGGCAGAAGAAGTCCACACGAATTTTGTGCACAGTGACGCACTGATTCATCTGAACAACAAGCATTCTTCAGAGAAAGCTCTGGAGACACAGAGCCCCTTAGAGGTGTGTGGGGGTTTAGGTCAGTCCCAGTACAGCCTCAGGTACTCCAGTGCTCATTAGCTTGAGCAATGCCATTTACTCTAAAAATGATCGATATAGAGAATATGCTCTAAGAATGTTTTATCATGAACAGTTGGTACAGAGGGTCTTATCTGCGTGTTTCTGACTGCCTGGCAGACACTGTATCACGTTCTGTTTTATAGTGTCACTAATTGTTCACCTCAGTGCAGCACAGCCAACAGCAGCTACAAACTGCAAAGCTCAGACAGTGCCCTCGGTGAGCAGAGAAACACACACTAATGGGGACTTCTCCTGTACAAAAGGATGCACACGTGATATATATACATACACATTTCAGCTTGCATATAATGAATTCGTTAGAGCAGATGCCTGAAGACTTTTAAGAGGGACAGCACCTACATTTTCTTTATAGAGACATGTTTATTGTCATGAGGTGCAACAGCTAGCCCTATGCTGGCATAAACTGCTGGTACAATTGTCTGGTGATTTCAATTAAAATTTAAGTAAGCAAAAGCCTCCATGTCTCAAACTAACATGAGGCAATGCATAAAGTCTGTAATTCTCATTATCTTTGCCTAGGTCATACTCCATCCCTTACTAATTGGCTCTTTGGGTATCCCATTTTGAGTTACAATGTTTACAACCTAATCTCATGTGCAGACAGGTCAGACTCCAAATACATGGGTGTTTTCATTCCCACTTCTTTTGCATAATAATCTCTGAACTGGAACCACACTTTTACCTATCTGCTAGTGCTTTTCCATGTCAGTGGCTGCTACTGTTGCAACATGGGTGTGACTTGGCCACTGACATTTCAGTCTGACTCTTCTGCTTTACTGTATTCCTCATCACTAATCACAAAGGATTTCTTTGGTACAGACATAGAGTAGGTCTATTTCAAGGCTCTTAGGTTAGTTAGTTCTCCTTGACATTATTCCTTTGGAAGCTCATGTTCACATGGGGCCTTGTCATGATAGGGGACTGCATGACCTCTGAGAATCTACTTTCCCAATTAATAATGCTCCCTCCACTAATTTTTTTTTGTTGTTGTTGTTTAATGACCACTACAAGGATTAAAACTTCCCTATTGCTATATTCATTGTTTTGAGATTTCTGCTGGCAGAAATCACATATGTCAGTCTTCCATTTTTAAACTGCCTTTTATGCTCTCTAAGTTTCTGTTAAGACTCGTGACCAGCAAAGATTCAAGGATATGTGTAGCATTACACATTGTTCAGTTTAACCTGAGTAATATATCTTTTATTTCCTTCATCTGTGTCAAGCTTTTAAGAATTATCAACTTAAAGATATATGTGCCTTCTTAAAAACAGCAGGCACACAGGACACCATATCTACTGGTGACAAAATCTTTGTCCTAGAGTATGTAACCTATAGACGCAAAGAAAATACCGTGAATGAGCAGCACAGAGTGTCATGTGTAAAAATCCCAAGTGATTTGTACTCAGTACAGCAAAGAGAGGGTTTTCAGGGGGATCAAAATAACCAAAAAAAACAAACAAAAAACTTCCTAAACCAAACCAAAACTGGAAGCTTTGACTTGAAGATGCTACATAAAAACTGAAATATCTTTAGGATAAAAATGACCCATGAAGAAAAGTCCATCTTTAATAGACAAACATAGCAAGCAGACAAGTTTCAAAACCTCAGTGCTGAAAAAGAAGTACTAACATTTGGCATTGATGGGTTACAGAATTAGCTGGACACGACTCACTCATGCAAATTGTCAGTGTTTTCTGCAGAGCAGCTGACCTCACCTGCAGGCAGAAACCCTGAGTGCCAAGGCCTTGATAAGCATTTTCTTAACTCCTGGAGTGCTCGTGTTCATCTTCACCTTCTGGCCGTATCTCTGAATGCTGGAACACAGAGTGGACAGGCAGACTGTGCTCCCACCTCGCTCATCACTGGTATCCGAGGGCACTGGGCACTTTCAACAACAATAATGAAATAGTGCTATTCTGTTAAAGTATAATTCCCATTAAAAAGGCGGATAAAAACACCCCAAAGAATTCATATCAGTGCCCACCACAAATAATTAAAGAAAAAAAAACCCCGAACAACAACTGCCAAACAAAAGAAACACAGGAACAGTCTTTCACAAAGTATCATTAAAGTTGGAAAAGATATTTAACAGTAAACCCAACCATTATCGAGAACTGCTAACTCTACCACTAAACCACGTCCCTTAGCACCACATTACAGCTTTTTCGAACGCTTGAAGGGACAGTGATTCCACCACTTCCCTGGGCAGCCTTTTCCAATGTTTCACCCTTTCTGCGAAGTTTTTACTGATATCCCGTCTAAACCTCCTGTGGCACAACTTGAGGCCATTTCCAATCGTCCTACCATTTGTTATTTGTTAGAAGTGGCCGACCCCCTTTCATGGAATTGTCGAGAGCCAGAAGGTCCCTCCTGAGCCTCCTCTTCTCCAGACTAAGCATTCCCAGCTCCTACAGCGGCTCCTCATGCGACCCGCGCGCCAGACCCTTCTAAAAATCCCTCCTCACCCGCACCACCCGTTTTGAGGGCATGGAGTAGAGCCTTTTCTAGCACAACGCTGCAAGCACTAATGTTACTTATAGACGAAACGCGTTTAAACAAACCCTTCCCGACACTACACGGCGGCAAGCCCCACGCCGCAGGAGCAGGGCCGGCGCTCCCCTACTGCGCTGCCCTCACTCCTTCCCATCCCCGCCATGGCGGCAGCACTTCCCAGGCAGCCGCCGGTCGCGGGCTTTGTTCGTCTCTGCCTGCGCCGCCTCCGCCCCTTCCTTCCTCCTTCCTTCCCTCCGCTCCCTCCCTCCCCCCTTCCCTCCCTCCCCCTGGCCGGCCCGAGCTCCCGGAGAGGCCCGCGGGGCGGGGGAACGAGAGGGCCCCGCGTCCCTCCTCCCCCTCCGAGCGAGTGCCGGGGGTCCGCGCAGTTCCCGCCGGCCCCGAGTGCTGCGGGGGAGCGGCGGGGGAGGCGCCATGGCCGACCGGGCGCGGGCGGCGCTCTCCGAGTCGGGCTGGTAAGTGGGGCCGAGCTCGGCCGCACCGCCGCCGCCGCCTCCGGGGGTGACTCCGAGCGGCGGGGCGGGGTGGGCAGGGCCCCGTGTTTGAGGCGTGCGGTGCGAGGGGGCCTCCCCGCCCCAGCTCCGCTCGGAGCCCGTCGGCCGCGGGCGGGGGGCTGTGCCGCCCCCCGGTGCGCTCGGGGCCTGGCGCTGGCTCGCCCTGGGGAGCAGCTCCCGGCCCGTCCCGGCGGCCCTGTGAGGAGGGCCGGCACCCCCATCCCGGGACAACCTCCGAGCCCATTCGGGATCGGTGATGGCCTCCCGCCTCCCCTCCTGCCCGTCTGCCCCGGGCCCGGCCTCGCCTGGAGGCCTGGCGCCTGCCCGTGGTGCTGGGGTTGTTGTGTGCGCTTTCTCAGTAGGAAAGGCAAGATGAAAAAAGTGGGGTTAAGGCTGGGTAAATGAGGCACACATGAGGCTTGAACTCGTGTACTTGTGTTTTCTACTTAGTCCCAGTCGTTAGGTACACAATATCCATTTTGGAGCTACATGTTTCAACGAGTTGTGCTTTTCGAATACCTACTGCAAACGCTTAATTGCTAGCATAAAGATGGGTTTGCACTGTAGGAAGTTTTTCCTTTGGTTTGGGACTTTTTGGTTTGTTTGATTGTTTTGTTTTGTTGAAGTGATTCACTGATTGGTCAATGATAACTTTTTCCCTTAACTACTTGGGAAGTCTTTCACCGAACCTGAAGTTCATGCTAACTGCTAAAGCACAGAGCAACATATTTTGGATGTAATTGAGAAAAACTGCTCAAATTATGTGACACAGTGTTATTTTCGATGGCGTTCTGGGGATATTTCTGTTTTACTGTCTTAAGTTAGTGGTTGTCCTGGATTGTAGTTTCATGTTTCAACCTAAGATGGAAAAGGTTAAAGTAGGTGTTATGTGATTTAGAATAAAACAGGATCATTTACTTGGAAGGGATCTACAACAATCATCTAGTCAAATTGGTTGACCGCTTCAGGGCTGACCAAATCTTGGTATGTTATTAAGCACACTGGTTGAATGCCTCTTAAACGTTTGACTGGCTTGGGGATCAACCACTTCTCTAGGAAACCTCTTCCAGCATTCGACTATGCCCTTATGAATGCTTCCTTATGTTCAGTTTGAACCCCCCCTGCCACAGCTTTGAACCATCCCTGTTCATACTATCACTTGATCTCAGGTAGAAAAAAATCAGTACCTCCTTCTCCACTTCCCCTGCTCAGGAGGCTGTAGAAGGAGAGCAATGAGGTTGCCTCTCAGCCTCCTGTTTTTCAATATAGACAAACCAAAGTCTTCAACTGCTCCTCACAGGACATGCCATCAGCTTTGTTGCCCTCCTCTGGACATACTTAAGGACCTTCACAAAGTTTTCCAGTTGTGTGCACAGTAGTGCAGGTAAGGCCACACCAGTGCTGAATGCAGCTGGATGATCACCTCCTTTAACCAGCTCGTGTTGCTGTGTTTGTTGTTGGCCCAGCCTTTGCAGTGCTACTTTGTGGTAATGGTAACCAAATACAGTAATTGGGTGTCCTTAGGTTTGCTTCTTGGATAAGTGTATCAAGCTTCAAAAATATTGTTCTAAGTGGTTCTAGAGTGCGTAATCCTGTGGTTCCTGGCTATCGCTGAATTGAAATAATTGTAACTATTTCTGCTACTTTTTATAACATTAGCTTGTTTAACGGGAATTTTGGACTGTGCCTTGAAACTTGCCCCTTCCTCTTCTGTGCTTAGACCTCTCTGAAAATGCAAGTTTTCCATAAAGGTAGTTTTATTTTCTTAGTTTTCTTTGTTTGCTTTCTATTGCCTATTCAAAATTTTATCATGGTTTTCAACTCTGAGTTGTTTTACTGCCTTTTCAGCTGAGTGAGTACCATTGGTAAATGCCTTTCAGGTGCACATATGAGGTGCCTCTGAAACAATCTGTTCCTCTGTCGTGTTTTCTGCCCTCCTTAGGGGTATAGACTCTTGAATGGCTGCAAGCACTTGTTACTCTTGTAGTCCTGTAGGGTGGGAGCCAGAGGTTGAAAGCTGATCAGGCCAGCTGATGGGCTGATTATCAAGTCCACTGAAATTATGCCTTGACCTAGTTGCATTGGGGAGGGCAGTATGAAAGAGGAAGGAATTAATGCCTATACTTTTGAGGAATGTGAGGTAGAGTTTAAAAAGAAATAATGATTCAGAGATCTTTCTTAGTTGTTTTCATGCACTTTAAAAAGAATAGTAACCTGAACATCCATGCTTCTAACTGCTTTGCTGTTGCTCTTACTTATGATTTTTCTAATATTATTAGATTTTAGAGTTATTTAACACATCTGTGAGTGAGCCTTCAGTGGTGCTTAATGTAATATTATATGTCTGACTACACTGGGATTAAATAATGTTTTGTACCAAATTGGTTGTTACTGTTGCTGTCACCTGATGTCAGAACGATAAGCTTTCTAATACAAAAGCAAAACTGAGTTTATATGTTAAAATCTGTCCCCACTTAAACTGTAGAAGCACTGCATGGCATGTCAAGTAAAATAAAAGGTTGTCCTTGCTTAGTTGAAAATCTGCTAGCTTGTAAAATACTGCCTGTACTGACTGGATTTTACAGTAAGTTTCTTAAATATTACAAGGTTAGAAGAGTTAATATAGGCACTTGTTTGTGTCAGTTTCTGCAACTGGTGTTTATATTTTATGATTCTGAATTAAAAATAAAGTTATTTTTCAAGTAAAACAGTAATACAGTGTAGTTAATACAGAACAGTAATTATATATGTATTCCCCTCCCCCAACCAGGTGTTGTCAGAGGAATCTGTATAAAATTGTCTGAGAATTTGTAAAGTTCGCCTTTAGTATATCAATTACATTTTTGTCAGCTTCTGAAAGGTAAACTAGACCTACCTAGTAAATATAACAGTCAGAGGTAAAGCTGGGAGTCCCCTCCCCTCTCCCCTTCCCTTTTTTCTTTACTGTTCTGTTCTGTGTTTTATGGAAATGAGTAGAAGGCCCCTGTAGTTTGTGTGCAGAATTGTAGTTTTTCTGAAGACAGATTCCTGCGGCTCTCATTGAAAGCTTGCATTTTTTGATGCTAGTTCTTTTCGTTATGCACTACACTGTTGCTTGGAATGAGATATTGACTCCAGCTAGGGGACAGATAAAGTGTTTGTATTACATGTCAGTGAAAAAGATACTCTATCTTGGAACAGAAGTTCTGTATTAACGTTTTTATTTAATTATCAAACATGAGGAGGAAGGCCAAGTGGCAGAATTACCTTTTTGTATTGTTAAAGCTACATTCATGAATTTCAGAACCAGTTTTCTAGTGTTCTTATTAAAATATGGGCCTTAATGGAGCATGAATTAGTGAATCCAGTTTTATTACTAGAAGTGAAGTTCAGAAGGACTACAGAATACATCCTCTTATGTAAACAATGAGTTGCAAAGCACTACTTACTGGCTTGCAACAGAATTTTTTTTTTTGTTTTGTTTTTTTGTTTGTTTTGTTTTTTAAATTTCCTATGTGGCATTTCACAAGAGAATATGACAAGCCAAGACCTCTTCAGTGTTCCTAGATCTTTGCAGAGCTTGGGAATTTATTACATAGAAATGCTAACATATTGTCAAAAATTAACAATGTGCCATGGCCATGTGTGTGGAAATTTTTATGTTCACAGATCTTGGGTCTGGTGATTGATCTCTGTGGGAAAGCAAGAAGTGCAAACTGGATAACTAAAGACTTTTTTTAGTACAGCTAAATGCACTTGTGAGTTCCTTGTCAACTAGTACAGATTTTTTTATTCTGGTGTGTGATGCCATAAAAATTTGTAACTATGGCAAAAAAAATACAGTCTTGTAAAACCTAATGTGTTTTGAAGATTATGTAAAAAACGCTGTGACTGTGAAAAGCTACTCCCAGAGATGAAGAGGAAATGGAATTGTACTAGTTGTTTGGAAACAAAAGAATACTGCTTAATAGTCCATGAGAAAACCCTTATATTAATGTCATTGTGGTTGCATGTACTTTGTAAATGAAAAATACAGAGTTGATGTACAACAAACTTTTAAACTGAGGTTTTGGTATTTCAGCAAGTAATGTGCTGCATACTGGGTACCTCAGGATTTAAGATTGGTGTGTTCACATGTGTCCTCTTGTAGGACTAATCATCTGATAGGATCCAAGTTCTAGAGCAAAAGTAGGTGTATGCCTGGAAACACAAGGAAGTTCTCACAGGGATGACTCTAACACCACTTTCTAAGAGCACAGCAGGCATTTGGCAAAATAGTCAGTTCCAGAATTCTGCAAGATGATCTGCTTTTCCCTCATGTTTTTTTGCTATTCCAATAAAATGTTTTTGCAAAACCCACCTGAAATTGGTTCCTGCATGTTAAGCAAGCCCAGGCAGGATACAAGATTTTCCTTAAACACAAGCATAACACATTGTTTCCCAGGAGAGATGCATCTGTTTTGAGATTCTTGACACTTCTTTTGTGATGTGCATAATCTTGTGAAATTTAATTGGTACCATGAAATCACAAAATGCCACATTTTTTATTTGATCAGGTGTATGCCTTACTGGATGGTCTAATTGTTTTGCATTCCTGCTGGGTCACAAGTTAGTTAGAACTTGAATTCTTCATGTCATTTTCACTCTGAAGGAGTGCAGAATGTCCAGCACTTTGCATTCTGTTAAGGCAACAACCCCAAGAAACTAATTCAGATGCTACGTTTTCTTTTTTCTTCTTTTGAAAGAAGATATTTGGTGTTTGAAAAAATAATTATTACTAGCTGGAATTGTTACAATGACAAGAAACAAATTTAGGGCTATAATTAATTGTTTAAAAGATGCAAAAAAGGATAGGTAAATAAGGAGATGGAAGAAGGTAGGGGATTAACATGTTTGAAACACCTCAGTTTGCAGAAGAGGGGTGAACTTGGTGAGGTTTATGTAATCTGCAAGCAGGACACAAAATGAAAGCAGATCTCTTACTCACTAAATCCTACACAATTATTGTTCACTGAATGCTGCAACTCTAGCATTGGAAAGCATTTACTGAAGTCAGTAGCAGATTGGTTTAAAAGTGGGTAAAGTTTTTTACTAAGGACCTCAACCAAAGATGATTTGTGCCAAAGACAAGTGATTATCCTGTAGGTTAGTACAGTTGGTTAAAAGATGAGAAACTGGATAGATAAATGATTGCTTCATGTTGGAACAGTGTTTGCAGTAGGTTTCTGCTGAGGTTCAGAGGTTCATTACATTCTTAAAGAATGACAGTACTGTGACACCATAGCAGTTTGTTGATCTGTGGGGATTGGTAAAATCTGAACTAGGTGGGCACTTGAAGCAAACTCTCCCAAAACTGTTTTCCTGTTCTTTCACATACAAGTATAGTTTGTTCCCTGTTTGATTCTCATACAGGGAAAAGTAAGGTAAACCTATATACACAGTGATAAGCTCTACATTTGTTCCTGTTACCTACTCAGAGAAGGGCAGTGGTCAGACAGCTGTTGGGAATTGTTCACAAAGAATTAAATCATTGTTAGGTCATCATGTTTATCAGTGGTGTGTCAAAATCATTAACAATGTGCATTAATGTAATCATCCCAGCACAGCAAGGATAGACAGTTTCATAGACAATGAAAAAGTGGATGAGAGGTGTGGAAGATTCCCAGGTGTGCTGGGAAGATGAAGATCTTTACTCTGAAAACCAGAACAATAGGGGGAGAGATGAGAGAGATCTATAAAATCCAGAGATCAAACAGAAATGATGAATAGAAAGCAAGAGTAGCTGTTTTTCTTAGGCCAAGAACTAGGCCACATGGTCAATTAAACTTGCTACCTGATAAAAATTAAAGTAGCTTGTCAAGCAATGTGTAATTAAATTGTGGAACTTATTTACCACATGATATTGTGGAGCAGAAAAAATGTGAGTTAAAATTGTAATTAGGCAAATCCAGGTAGGGATAGTTGCACTGAATACTGAACTCTACAGTGGAGTTGGGCTACCAGCTCTAAAATTGCTGATAGCCAGGGATTACTCTGAATATTTATGTCTAGATATTTGCTGTGGTTTGCATTCTTGACCTGGATCATCTGCCTCTGGCCACCCTTGAAAAAAATGGAACTGTGTTAGATAGACTGAGTAAGTTAAAACACCATTTATGTTCTTATTTTTATATTGTTTGGTAAATGACCTCACACTGTAGTTCTGCTGAAGAAGGGATTTTCTTCTCATGATTTGGGATGAGGGAAGAGGGAGTGAGGATTTGGAGAGAAATGAACCAGGCTGTTGAAAACAGAGAGACAAGGCAAAGCAAGTGTGACAGTCCCCTGTGCACTCCATCTCAGCTGTGATTTCCACTGACTTGCTGCATCTCACCCTCCTGGTTTTCAGTAGTTGCTGGGAGACTCTCCCACATCTTTTTATGTGAGATCTCAAATCGATTTATGTGCCATCTTAGGGGACACACACACTTCACCTGTTCATTTCTCTGCTGGGAAGCTAAAGCACTAATATAAGATGTCCTTGATTTATAGAATTGTCGCAAGTTAGAGTGAAGTTGTTGCTACTGTGAAAGAAAAAAAAGGACGAAAGAAAAACTCAAGTTAAAAGACCTTTAAATTGCTGCAGACTTTTGTTTTAACACCTGCCTTCTCAGTGGCCTTACTTTTCTTGATATAGTGTGTCTCGATTGATTCTTTCTGATCAATGAGTTCTCTGGGAATGTGTAGGTTTTCCATAGCTAGTCTCATTTTTGGAGTCCTTGGGATTTTGAATAAATTGAGTCTTGTTTTAGAAGTTATTTACTTAGTGTTGTAATTCTTAGGCTTTGCCTTCTTTATGGGATGCAAGTACTTTGTTAGGACAAGCATTACTTAATGGGATTGACTCGGTGACATACTACTTTCCTTCTTTCTACCTCTTTTTGAGATGGTGCTCTTTGAAGAACTCATGTTAATTGCTGCACATTATCTCCTGTTTGCTGAGTTTCATAAGGCTTTGTATCAATTTTTCTTCAAATAATCAGTTGTTAAACTAATTGATATCATCACATAAGCAAGGCAATGGAGTGGAGCTTGTTACACAATTGAGATTTACTATTCTGGGCTGATTTACCTCTTCCCTTAAGAGAAATTTTGCTTCTCAGTGTAATGTCAGCAAAGCATGTAAAAATGGGGTTTGGTAGAGATTTGAGGGAGAGCTGGAATAGCATCATGCTTGATTATTATTTGCCTTTTCCAGCAAACCCAAATGAATTTCTCAATGGAAGGGTGAATTAATAAAAGCAGCAGTGTGTTTAAGAAGTCTAGATTCTTCTGGAGGTCAGTATGTTACCATTTGAGCAAAAGTAGATTTTTTTAAACTTCCATGTTCCTTGTAATTTAAATTATTAGAAAGCCTGTGTCATCTAGAAGGTAGAAATGTGAGGCATTTGGAGTAGATGTTGTATCTCAGACCTTTGCAGAGACTTTGCATTATGAATTCATGTTGAAAGACTCTTGAGACACGTTTCCTTCTCTCTTCAATTTCTGTGTGCTCACACTCCGCAGACCCTGAGTGCTTGAGCAGCAAACTGGTGGGAGGGTAGCTGGTGATTTTGGAGTAGGATACTGTTATCATTCGTCCTGATAACAGAGTGAGATTCATTAGGATTTTCTCTATGTATATTTCATGTGTTACTGCTGGTTAAAATACAGCTTTATGTAAATAATATGTAGGAGTATGTAGAAGCAAGAAGCTGTCCTGAAGTTTTACTTAGATAGAGTTACACTTGGAAACACTGGATATTAAATATCATATACACTGTTGTTTTTGTCTTTTTTTTTTTTTTCTGTGATTGTCATAGCAATACAATTAAAATAAATTTAAGACTGATTCTCCAAGCTTATTGTTCTCTTGCTTATTGTTCATACTTTCAGGAGTAGCAGGTTTTCTACTTCTTTAGGGCAAAAGGTGCATATTTAATTCCAGTAAGAGTAATTCTAATAGAGCTGACAGGAAGAAGGAAAGGCTCTCTGGGGGATGAATCGTATGGGAGTGTTTTGAATCACTTTTAATGTACTTAAAATAATGCATAGTCATGAGGTGTTAGATTTTAGGTTTACTGGGCAGCTCTAGGACTGATGTACAACCTTTGAGCTTCTTTGCACGTTTAAGGAAAAAGAAAGTGGTTTAAATAATCTATGTAACACTGGTAAGTAATTAAAGCATGATGGGTGTTCTTGTATTGGCATAATTTTGAACCCTTCACTTTGGAAAATGTAGCCTAGGTTTTAGAAATGGGAATGATGGCATTAACTGACAGCAAGCAAAGACTTACTGGAGAACAGACTGCTGAACTGGCTTTTTGTGAGGGAGTGCTGTCTGGAGGCGGTGGTCAAGACTGGCTTTTTCTGTCTTGTTGTTTGTCTCCTAGTGCTCCAGGAACAGCTCGAGCTTCTAGTGCTGTGTCATACCCGAAAAAAAGCTGTTGAAGAAAGCCAGAGAAGAAAAAGCCATGTGTGTTCAGACAGCTTCAAGATACTCTCAGTGGCATGGCAGCTGTGTCTCTGGCACAGCCAGACTTAGAATATTTGTGTTCAATTTAACGCTTTAGGGTGGCTGCCAGCATTTTCTTGGGAAAATGTGACTGAGAAAGAGTGTTCACAGCTTGTATCTGAGAAGAAAAAAAGGAAAGAATTTTGTTACATGAACAAAGAAAACATTCCGCAGTGTTGTGACTTTTATATGTCAAATTGCTGTGGCTTGTTGGCCTTTTGTGAATCATAGAGTAGCAACTCTTCTCAAGGAGCAGAAAGCTTGCAGGAGCTCTTGTCCAGCAGTTTCTGACTGCAGGGGCTGTTTCTAGCATCTGCTGTTTTACAGCAGTGCTGCTTCCTGGAAGCTTATCTTATCAAAGTTTGGAGTTGGTGAGATTATCTTGGGCACATCTCTGTGTGTTACCTGGAAAAGTTTGACATTTTTGCATTGCAGCTATTACTGCTAGATAAGTGTGCCTGTGTTATCACTAAATCTCTTCTATTAAGGAGTTGTAAGAGACTCGTGTTCACTTGTTTTTTTTCAGACTGCTGAAGTTGCACTGTGTTATATTCTTTTACTGTTGTAAAATACTATCTGTAGGATCTCAATGTTTAAATACATACAGATGTAAATCTGGATACATCATTAAATCACAGGCTAGAAGTGTGCATTATCCAGTACCCTTATGAAGGGCATTAATAATATTTTTCTCCTATTTTATGGGGATGTGAAATCACTCCAGGTCTAATATTGATGGCAGTGTACTGAATGGGTAAAATATGTCTTTCAACAGCTGGATCATCTTGTTTCATGGTGTTGTTTGTTAGAATGATAGAAATGGAAATTGCTATTTATTATGGAAGCACATTTCCACTTCTTTTGGTTGATGTTTCCATAGTTTCTGTTAGGTTCATTGTACAGTGGAAGTGTGACAGACTTTAAAAGGCATTGGGGAAGTTAAGTTTACTCAGTTTCCAAGTGCAAACTTTTTTTTTGCTTTTGTAACTGTGATACTGTGTCCAAGATAGTTTTCAATACAAAGCAGAGATGAACGTTAAACTATTTTTTAGAGTTATAGTGCTAATGAACATTACATTTTTCAACTTCTTAGCACACTTTCTGTTATACAGTTGAAAGTACTAGTGAGTGTGAAGTTTTCCATTTAACTGTTATTTGGAGAAGAGCGTGGGGGGGGGAAACATCAGTGAAGGAGCTGAAGAGAAGGTGGGTGATTTTCAAGGGTTTGGTTCTGACTGTGCAGAGTAGTGATTTCTGAATGAGGCACACTTTGTGTTAAAGTAATGAGCTGCTAAGGAATGCTGAGAGGATCCTTATGTAAAAATGTGATCTATCAAGCTGTTTTTCATTGAAAACAGAATGTATAATGAGTACAGTCATGATTCTTGGTTTTAAAAACTTACTCAAATTTTTAATTTACTCAAGTTTTTAAATCCAGATATAAGGTATGATACATCTGTGTAGTACATAGGTAGGTTTTGATAGATTAGATAGTTGTAGTTCAGCTAGGGTAAGAAATAACCTGGAGTTCTGCCTTTTGGGAAATACTTGCCAAATATGTCTACAACTTTTCATCTGAGTGCTATCTACAATTCTTGATACAAAATAATACCAGATTTGCTTGTTTGTAACTATGAAAATCAGAGTAAGTGAAGGAACTGGATGCATAATTTTTTATACTTAATATTTTAAGATAAACATATTTGGGTTTGTTTAATAGTCAAATCATTCTTGAATATGTAGCATAAAATGATTTCAACTAATTTTTATGTCATTAAATAGAAAGTAACAGTTTTTGGTAATTTTTTTCTTAATGGCCAAAGAAATCTCTCACAGTGATTTTTGTTTGAAAAATTTCTGGCATATGGTATTATTCAACCTCTACCCCTCAAAAAAAGTTAATTACCATTTTATTAAGCTAACTATAGTGCAGAATTTTATTTTGAAGAATTGTCTGAAATGGACAGAATTGCTACAGAATAAGCAAATGAGGAAGCAAGAGTTTGAAGGTGTTTTTATGCTTGATGTGTTAAGTTTTGTAATGGACCTAGTTTTCAGCCTTGATCAAGTAACTCTTGCAGAAGTTTGCAATTCATGCTCATTTATGATTTTGGATGCTTAGGCAAAAAGACTCTATTTGTGGTTTTAAGATGGAAAAGATTTCCTTGGAGAATGCTGCTGAGGGTTTACTAGTATGTAATTTTGGGAATGGGGAAAAAAAGGAAAGAGAATGTCTTTCTGAACACTTCAGTAGTCTCTGTTCTGTTTTCTTAATTTACATTTTAGTTCCTAACTAAACCATGCCACCATATAATAACATAATAATAACATGATGAAATGGAAAAAGCTTAATTTAGTCTAGAAGAGTATGAGGAATGAGACAATTCTTGGTTATTAATTAAAATAATTAAGAACAATTTATTAAAAGAACAATTAGCAGAAAAAAATAATTGCAAGTACAAAATAATTAAGGATCCGAAAGAATTAAACCCAAAAACCGGGTCCGCAGCGATTAGAGACTTTGTTGGCTGAACCGGCTCAAAGTCCCCAAAGCAGAGAACCTGCAATGCTGGGGTGACTTCAGCTAGTCTGAAGTCAAAGTAATTAAAATTATCTCTAGAGAGAGATAAAGGCCTGTGATCCCACGCCAGGCTTCACCACCAGCTAACTTGAGGTGAGTGGCCCCTCAGGTCTTGTGTTTAGGGGTTTTATAAGTTTTGGTCCGTCCCATGACTGCCCCTGTCCAGCCCCCATGGTCCTGGATGGTGGGTGGTGTATCGAGGTGAGGTCATCTCAGTCCTCCAGTGGCTCGCTGTTATCTGGGGGAGAGATGTCATCAGTTCCAATGGCAGGAGAAGTCCTGATTAATTAATTGCCATGGTGCTGGGTTGCAGGATAACGGACAGGTTCCAAATATATCTCCAAGTCAGTTAGAAAGCCTGCTTTTTGGTCAGGCTCATAACTCACTTAAAACTTCCAAAGGTTAAACACACTTAGTAAAAAGCTTTAAATGCGGTTACAAATATTTTAGAGAACTCTTAAAAACAGGGCAATCAACTTGGACATATACAGGAAATAAGACATTGTGGGTTTTTGCACTTTTTAGGGACTAAAGAGGGAAACAAACTTGTGGAACTTTTATTAACAAGGGATTTTACAGAAGAATTAGGTAGAACACTCTTTAACTAATAAATTATGGGAATAACTTTGGAACTTAGTAACTCTCAGCTATGTTGATGAGCAATTTGAATAAGCAATAATTAAACATTTAACAATTAAAAGTTAAAAACACTTAACATGCAAAGGCCAACATTCAATTTCATATATGACAAAGAGTAACTGTTGTGCTTTAACTGTGGTCATATTTTCTTCATGCTGTTGCACTAGAGGTGAACTTTGTGCTTTTTAACTACATAGTTCTACTCTTAAATGTCTTCCAGTATTCTTTCTCTGCTCAGAATAATTACTGTGTGTCAATGTTGTTGATTCTTAAAATAATAACATAATTTTTATCTTTTAATAACAGTAATTACTAAGTCTTGCTCTCCCTCCTTCTCTCCCCCAACTTACTGACAGAACAGAAAGTAATTTTCTGTCAGATGTAACGTTTCTGTGACTAACTTGAGAAGGAAAGGAAGTGGAAGCTTGAATTAAAGGATCATTCAAAAAAAGCAGGGAGAATAAAGACCATATGTTGTTCTCTGGTTACACATCATCTGGCTGGGAGGTTAGATGAGTCTCTTGAGTGTTAGGAGTGCTTAATTTAAATCCTTTCTCTTCTTGAGCCTGCAATGCCAAAACACTAAATTGAAAGTATTAATTAAATCAAAGAATATGAAAATAAATCTTAATAGTGAGCTACTTCAGCACCTGACTTTTACCTCTTACTTCAAAGAGCATTTAAGTAAACAGTATGAAACGGAACATCATTTGGTGTCTTACCATGGCAGGTTTTTTTACACTTTATTTATAGCAGTAGCAGTGAAGGACAATGCATATTTTCTCTTTTACAAAGTGGTCTTCAAATTTTTACTAACTTTGAGAAAATGTTTTCTCTATTACAGCTCTGTGGGTATAACTGCAAGCATATTAATGAAAGAATACTACCAGCTAGGAAAAGTACGCTCCTGGTTTCATGTACAGACTGCACTTATGGATGCTTAAGTTAGTTTTGCAGTAGTTTGGATGATCACCTTCACATTTTTTTCAGACCTGTGCTTGGATTTAGGATGAGAATACTGTTGATAGCACACTGATGTTTTAGTTGTTGCCAAGCAGTGCTTCTATTGGGAAGGTCTTTGCAGCTTCTCACTCCAACCCACCAGCAAGGAGTGTTGGTCACAAGGAGTTGGGATGGGGCGCAGCTGGGACAGCTGACCCCAGTTGTCCCAAGGGATCTTCCATGCCATATGGCGTGGTGGTCAGTGTATATACTGACTGGGGGCTGCTTGGGAAACAGCTGGACCTTGGCCTATGGGTGATGAGCAATTGCATTGAGCATCACTTGTTATGTATATACAAATTCATTATGATTATAATTTTTATTATTCTCTCTTCCTTTTTTGTCCTATTAATCTATCTTTATTTCAACCCACAAATTTTACTTCATTTTTTTCCCCCAGCTCTTTTCCTCTGTGGATGAGGGAAGGAGCAAGTGGCTGTGTGATGTTTAGCTACCTGCTGGTTAAATCACGACAGTCCTTTTTGGGTACCCAGTATGTGATATAAAGGTTTTAAATAGTGGAAGATCTGACTGGAGCATGTTGAAACAAATTTGTTGTAATTGTAGAGTCATAGAATGGCTTGGGTTGGAAGGGACCTTAAAGATTATCTAGTTCCATCCAACCCCCTTAGCATGGGCAGGGACACATTCCACTAGGCTGGATTGCTCAAAATCACATCCAGCCTGGCCTTGAACACTTACAGGGATGAAGCATCCACAGCTTCTCTGGGCAATCTCTTCCAGTGCCTCACCACAGTTAAAAATTGTTTCTGATATTTCATCTTCATCTACCCTCTTTTAGTTAACAGTATTGATTTGTGTGTTCAGAGCTTTGTTGTATATTGACAATACTTGCTTTAAATGTCTTAAGTGCATATATGTATGTGCTGTATAAGTAACAATAGTTGCTGTGTATGTTCCATGTTGCGCTGTTCATCACCTCCGGGGGCAGGGTTGAGGTTTTCATTGTGTTGGACTTCGTAGCGCTGGCTCCCGGTAACCTTTTGGCTGAGATTTCTGTGGTGCGTGTGCTCAGCGCTGTTGCCATTTCCGAGCTTCGGGAGCCATCTACGGGAACCAGTAATAATTGCACTGGGCACCTTTCCTGCTCAGACAGTCCTGGCTGCGGGGGGAGCACTGCTCCATCTTCCCCCACTCCTACAGTCTAATTGCAGTAGCTCTGGAGAACTTTTGGTATCCTTGGCATGTCCAAATCAGCGTGTTCCTATTGCTATGTCTCCTGAATGCGTTTCAGGTCTTGTTCAGGGGAAACAACTATTTGAGAATATGACATAGAGATTTACCCCTGGCCCTGGGTAGCTATGAGTGGTAGAAGGATGTGTGAGATAGTTCAGCCAAATGCCTGATGCAGTGCTCACCTCTAAATTTTGCAGTTTCACCCCAAACAAATACAGGGAGTGAGAGAGTGGCTGTGTGGTGTTTATCTACCTGCTGGATTAAACCACAACACTGATGAACTGCAACTTGGATATAACCATTTGAAGCCCTTTGGAGTGCCATACAGGTGCAGGAGTGTTTTTTTAGTTTTAGGAATATATGAATCTCTGTTGCTGTACAGCTTTTCAAATTAATTGTAAACAAGTCTTTGTGTATGTTCTTTTACACTGCAAGACTGCATGCCTTCATGCTGCTTACTTTTGAGTGATATTTTGTAAATATGTTATAAATCTCATTTTAAAGGTCTGTAGAAATGGTTATTTTAGCACAAAGTAGAATAAAAATAAACAGGACACCTTTGCAGGGTTGAAAATAACTGCTCTGTATCCAGAAAAATTTTCTGTGCTGAGTTAAAATTATGCTATAATAGTAATAGGGATGTGTGTGTTCTAAGCATTGATGGCCACAGCTGTAAAAGAAATTACTTTTTGCCTGACATTTCAGTTTTAATGTACTTCATTGTTTCAGTAGTGATCCTCATCTTTCATCCTCGTCTTCTGAGCAGATTGTAACTTTGTTTTTTGTTTGTGCCAATTTTGATATGTAGGAAGGAGGGATGTGCCTTGGGTATCTCAAAAAGCTAAGTTTTTTTAGTTAGAGAACTGGAATTGATCCTCTAAGATCATTACCCACTGTAGTAGCTACTCTTGGTGTCTTTGTGTTGGTGATAAAATTCTGTTTTAAATGTTTCAAATAAACCTGAAGGTATTTGCTTAGCATCTTGCTTTTTGAGTCAGCAAACAGTGGGCATGTTTAGCTTTTATTATTTCTGAAATTTATATGAAATGTCTTCAAGGAGAAGTAGTCCAGGTCTTTGACACTAGTATGGAAGACGTGCTTTAATAACAAAATTAATAATGTTTCTAAGTTTAATTTTGTAGTTTTATGGTTCAGTGCTGCTTTTGTGTGGTAATAAAGTAAGATTTTACAGCTTAAATTGAGAATTATGAATAGCCTCCTTCATGAGTACAGTTGATAAGCTAAAGAAGGTGATTAAAAATGATCATATTTATACTTGGTCTACTAAAGATTGAGCTTTTTATTATTTATAGGTAAGAATATTATGTTACATATTCCAGTATCAATAAGCCATCTTTTAAGTATCCTTTCTGGGAAAAAAATGTAGAAGAGGTTCCTCTGAGAAAGTATTTTTGGGAATTAATTATTATAAAGATGCCAGATTTTGCTTTGTTTGCTCAATATATAATTTTAAAAAAATGTTTACTTGGCCAGATTCTGAAGAGGCCATCCTAGTCCCAAGCCTTGCGCAGAGCAGGGCTAACTCAACCTAGGTCATCTTGCTGAAGGCCTGGTCTAGTTGAGCTTTAATATTTCCAACTTGGCCTGCTATAATGTTTAGCCACTCTTTGGGAAAATTTTCCTCTCTCTTATGTCCTTTTGAGATTTCCCATGTTCCAGCCTGTGTTTCTTGCACTTTCTCATTTTACTTCACAGCACTCAGAATTGGCTTTGTCTCCTTAAGCCGTGTTCAGATGGTGGGGCAGCATAACAACTTCCTTCTTTGGTCTGCTCTTCTTTGAGATGAACGTTGGTGCTCTCGGTGTTTCCTTTGAACATGGTCTGCAGTCGCCATAACATCTCAGTGGCCTGTCTTCAGTTTGTGGGTGTTCTCTCATAATGGGGACCCCTGAAACTGGACACAATACTTTAGACATGGCTTTGTGCTGTGAGGACAGAAATAATGACCTTTTTTGATTTGCTCACTACAGTCTTGCTGTTGCAGCCCAGCTTGTCCTTAGACTTTACTGCTGTACGGGGACATGGGTTTGTGTTCAAGTCACTCTACACGATAAACCCACAGAGCTGCTTTCTGTTCAGCTACTTCCTAGCATCAGTGGTTGGAAGGAGGAGTATGGCTTGGCTCTTACTGTTGAGCTCTGGGGTGTTCCTTCTGGCCAAGAAATTGCTGTGGTGCTGTATCTTGCATTGTTCAATTTTTACTAGCATGTAATCCTCTATACTCTCCCTCCTCACCTAAAAAAAAAAAACCCAACCACTAAACCGAAAATAATTTATATTACTTGCTTTTTGATGGAAAGTTGTACATCTCTTTTAAATTGTAGTGTGGTTATGTTAATAAAATTTTGACATGCTTATGCCAGCACAAGCTATTCGGATGTGTAGGAAAAAGAAAGCTAGTGTACTACTTCATTATGGAACATAGAACATATGTATTACATAGAAAGTAAGTACTATATAAGAACCATTACTAAAATGACTTTTTTTTTGTCTGGCTGCTGCCTAAACCTCTGATTTCTCTAATTTCTGCACTGGCGTGTGTGTAGACCAGCACAAAAGATCTCTTTGTTTTAAGCGGAAGTGGTATTTTGAGTTCACTTTGCTACAGGTCCAATAAGCTTAAATCATTCTGTTCATGCACATCTTCCCTTGTTTAGCCTCTACAGGGGATGGTCTTCTTCTGTCCTTTACTGTATTGATAAAAGTTTCTGTCCGAGAACTGTCTCTAGTCAAGTGAAATTACTTATGTTTGTAGAAGAGCCCCAGAGTGTGACGAATGTGCAGAGATGATGTCTCAGAATGTTTCCCCAGCTTTTAACCATTGGGTTTTTTTCAGCAATTTCCTCAGCTAGATGTTTTCTTTCTTGTAAACTTGTGGTGAACTTCTTTTGCATGGATCTGTGCAGTTATTTCTTGAACTTATGTTAAATTTTAGCGGCTACAGAATAGCGAATAAAAACTTCATGTGCTTTATGAAACACCCTTTTCCTAAGTTTGCTCAATTTTCCACTTGCTAACTTAGAGACAGTGAGTAGCCAGTCCCTTTTTACCTCCTTAATGTAACTTGCAACCATATGGATATGTTAAATACCCTCTTTGGTCTTTTTCATGGTGAAGAAACCTGGTCATTCTAGTTAGTCTTTAAAAGAAAGGTATTCTGTGTTTTTGATCTGCTTTGTTACTCTTAAGTAACAAAGAGAAGGGCAGACAGGAGAGAGAGTTTGGGAAAAGCAGGTGAGGACAAAGAGAAAGATGATAGGAAGTACGGATTTAATTTCTGTCATTATAGAGGAGAGTACCTCATGACTGAGAAAATGTTATGTGATGCAGATATGGTATTATTCAACCTCTACCCCTGAAAAAAAAGGTAATTACCATTTCATTAAGCTAACTATAGTGCATGGTAAATTACATGGAAGTTTCAAAATTGCAGGTGTGTGGCCTTTGCATGGTGCCTTTTAGCTCATCACGTACTTGTGATTTTGGGTGGAAGAGTTGAGTCTAGGAGTGCCAACAGTCATTTGCAGTTACAAGAGGTAGGACTTGGCTTGCACAATTCTGTGAGAATTGGTGAGTGGATGTGGGTATGTTCTTATGCAGAATAAAAAAGTTTAGCTTTTTCATGCCATCTTTCTCTGTGAAGAAGATATACCTGTTTTACTATTTGGCAGATGGAAGGTGTCTGCAGTTCCTACTTCTCAGCTGAGATGTGGTTATTGCTTGAGATGTCTTATCTGTACTGGTTCTTGCTTGCCTGCCTGCCCCCATCATATACTGGGAATTATATTTTTTCTACAGGATGCAGATGTATATTTATGTACTTTTTAGCTTAATATTGCTTCCTAAATGTTGTGGCAGAGAGCATAAACTTTAAAACTCTTGTATTAAAGAAAGTACACAGTCCAATTTTGAGACATAGCATTATATGATTACTTGGCTCCGTTGATGAAATGAAAAACAAGTTGAAAATAAGCTTTTCAGAGCTGTGGCAATCTGAAAGTGTGGTTGTCTTCAAGCTCCTAATACTAAACTAGTTATTGCAAACTTTCCCCTTTGACTCCTGTGGAGGGACTGCTGCACTGCCCTTCGTGCTGCCCAGCACCTGTGTACTATCATGCCTTCCTTTGCTTCATGTGGCCTCTGCTACCCTAGAACACATTTGGCTTCCTCTCACGTCTCTCTGCATTTGGCAAGCACCAGCCTGTGTTATGGCTGGTTTGGAGCTAGGCGAGTGCTTCAATTGACCAGTTGATTGCTGCTGCTGGAGATGGATGACAGCCAAGTTCTGTTTCCTTTTTCCACAATGCAACTGCTAATTTGTATGTCTTGCTTCTACCAGGCAGCTGATTTCTGTGAAACTTAGGGGAAACTTAGTCGTCTTTGAGACCTCTGTTTATTTGTCAAATTTGTCTAAAATTGGCCTGCGTGATTAGAATTCATCTGTGTGACATGGCTGCTGGACAGACTGCATAATATATAATCATTGTTTTTCTAAGAGTAATTGAACTACGTTTTAAAAACTTTTGGATTTGGTCACTAAAACAAAAATGAAGAAACTAGACTTCATGTGAAGTGGTTTATCTATTTAATCTGTGAAGTGTTTGCTTTTTCTAAGTACTGAGTACAAAAGGAGGGGAGAGAAATTTGGCAAAAGTGCCTGTCTGCCTTATGCTCATTAGTTCAGCAGCTGGAGTGTTTCAGTCTAGGTAAAATGGATACCAGCTCAGGCCCTGGGGATTTGAAACTTGTATTCTGCCTCCTGTGCTTTCTGAATCTGTAATACACACTGTTGTGAATAGTCATTCTTCTTTGATGCCATTCCCCATTTTATGTGTAATCAAACTTTCTTTAGAGTTACCTCAGGATTTTAGGCAAATTACTCCTTAGGTTTAGTGAGTCACTCTGTGGGTTTGTTTGGTTGGCTTTTTTTCCCCCCTTTCTGTGTATTTTAGCACTTAGAGCAAGTTCAACAGACAGAAGTGACACAGGGTCAGATACCTAGCCCTGAAATTGTGCTATGTTTATGCAGTGCTCTAAGATGAGTTCTAATTTTTGTGCATGATGTTATTTGTTGTACAATTATCCACTGCAGTTATTCTTTGCTAGGACAATGTGCAGCTGTGTTAAAATGTTTTTTAATCCCTTCATGCTTTTACAAGCAGAAGTTAAGCTCTTCATTCAAGACAGATTGAAAGTGACCGTTTCTTGAAATACTGATGTAGATAAAATTTCAGCAGGTGCAGAAAGGATTTTATCAGAATTTGTCCAGCATAAAAAATGGCTGAGAGGGATGATGTTTTCTTGTGATTTATTTTATAGAACATATATGGTTATTGGCAGATAATTATTCTGCAGTACAGGAGAGAATAATTTTTGAAGGGGACTGTCTTCACAGATTCAGCTGAACTTATCTTGATTTATTCAAAATAAGGAAGATGATGGTCCTGAGCATTATTTAAAACATTTTACTTCTTCCTCAGTCTTATAATGAGGCACCATAACTTGTCCTAGCTCCAAATTGTATTGTCTTCTTCCTGGAAATCACAATGCAGGAGTTGTGAATTTAACTTCTCCGTCTATTCTGATGCATTACTTTTGCTCTCTAACTCCTCCCTCAGCTGTCAGAGATCAGGAGCAGGTGTGTACTAAGGTGTTTAGCTCTTAACACTCCAGATGGAAGTAGTCTGGAGTTTAACTATCTGTAAAACTTGTAAGGAAAACAGAACCTGAAGTAGTTGAGTGAGGGTGGATGTCTTTTAATGAAGGATGGCAGAATTGCCAGTAATTAGGACTTTCCGTTAATCAGCAGTACGCTGAACAGATAACAAGAACATGTGTCTCCTCTTACAATGCTTTCACATGTGCTAACATATTAGATCCAATCAAATAACCCTAAAGCAAAAAGAGAAAAAGGAAGAGCATTTTTAAAAAGCAGCTAGTTATCTGACAAAATGGTTGTCATACTACTTACTTGTTCATGACAATAAAGACGTGCCTCATGTTGCTCCATTATTTCTGCATATCCTTTCTGAATACTGCTGAAAGAATCAGAGTACAAAAATAAATTGTCTTAGTTGAAGTAATGTTAAAAAAAATAGCAGAGACAAGTTTACTTATTTTGTCATTTTCTTCTACCTTTGTTCTTCACCCTTATTTCTCTTTTGTCACTATTTTTTATCAGTGTCCTTTGCATTTCTGTGTATCAAAGCTTGCAGTTTTCAGTTGTATGAGGAGTTTAAAGTGATGTTTTTGGTCAAGGGAAAGCTGCAGTGTGTAAGTACTGCACATGACTGGAAGTGAACATCTCAAGCCTTTGTGCCTGTAGAACACCACACTATATCCCAAGTCTTGCTCTCAAATTACCCCATCTCACCTCACGGATAAAATCGGTGGAGCTATGAATGCACTTTTTGTCATTTACCTATAGAAGATGGAACTGGAGTTAATTCAGACCCATTAAAATTTTCAGAATTAGGGGCAGAATGTACGAATTTAATTCATGTCAAGAGTACTTGGATGTGTGCTGTTGTGCATTTTTGTGAGGTGGGACTCTTCACAGTCAATTTTGTGATGGCAGTTGTTAGCACAGAGATCAGGAATTGCATCTAGCTGTTAGCCAAACTTCGGAGGAGATACAGGTGTATGTGCAGTTAGGCAAAATGCATAGCGAAGGCTGGTGAAGAACCAGGTGGTGTCTGGTTCAGGAAGAAGTCTGTGAGTAAAGAGGGAGTTCTCTGATCAAATTTGTGTAGGCAAAGCAACTTCATGAGATCAGCACTGTGACTCATGTGGCTATTTGACCATGTCTTCATGAAGGCCGAATTTTCTGTTGTCAAACCATTAACTTCTATTAACTTCTCTTAACTTCTCACTAGTAAGCAGATTAACAGTCTTGCCAAAGTGTAGGTAGTGACTTGATCTTTCAAAGAGTTATGAGTAATATCAAAGAAAAGGGAGCAAATCATGTTTGTGGAGAGGTATGTGAAAATGGTCTCATGAGAACCATTTTTTTAAATTTTATTTTTGAACAGACAGTGTCTAGATCCTTAAATTGTTAAAAAAAAATAAGTAGTTGTCCATAAAGGGTAAGCATAGGCTGAATGTACAGCAAGACAGAAGCCCTGAGTTATTTAGTTAGGTATTCACAGTTTGTCAGTGGAATGTAGAGAGGTGGGAATGGGGTGCTTTCTGTTGAGCCTCTTAGTGAATTATATTAAAAGTATTTTCTTGTGTTCAGTGTGAGTTAAAGAGCTCTGGTGTATGAAAAATGTTTCTGAGGCTTTAAGGTCATGAAGAAATTTTGTAGCATGCATATCCAACTTCGTGCCATTAATAAAATAATTGAATAGTTTGGGTCAGAAGGAACCTTTAAAGGACATCTAGTCCAGCCCCGCTGCCATGGGCTGTGTGGGTCAAGTTGCTAAGAGCCTCATGCATGACCTTGAATGTTTCCAGGGATGGCGCATCCACCAACCTCTCTGAGCAACCTGTTCCAGTGTTTCCTCACCCTCATTTTAAAAAAATTGCTTCCTTATATCTAGTCGTAATCCCACCCTTTTTTAGTTTAAAACCATTACCCCTTGTCCTATCACAATAGGGCCTGCTTAAAAGCTTGTCCCCATCCTTTTTGTAAACCCTTTCATGTATTGAAAGGCTGCAATAAGGTCACCCTGGAGACTTCTCCATTCTGAACAACCCCAACTCTCTCAGCCTTTTCTCCCAGGTGAGGTGTTCCATTCCTCTTGATTATTTTTGTGTCCCTCCTCTGGACTTGCTCCAGCAGGTCTGCATCCTGCCACTGCTTGGGACTTGTTAACTTCTTGTCTAAGTCCTCTACAAGACTGACTGTGGTAGCTGCTTCTGTCTTCCTATTAGAGGAAAGAGGAGGAAGCACAAGTTTAATTCCTCCTAAGAAGGACTTTTTCTTTGGCATTGAGGAAACTGGAGGATTTCTTAGGATTCTCAGAAGAGCTTGAATACGTATATACATATTTTTTCATTGCTATTTATAAGGACAGAATTTTGTTTTCCCTAATGTTATGATTCTCACTATTTTGCAGAAGAAATTTTTATCTTTTCTGACTATACTGAAAGCTTTTCTTGCATTCAAATAGTAGGTAAATATTAGCCTGTGCATTTCAAAATGTAGATCTTGTGCTCTTTTCTTGGTGCCTGTTGTCAGGAATGTGTCGAATTGGAGTTATGCTCCAACAGTAGACACATGTTTAATTCTCTGTCCAAATTTAATTGCCTAAAATTTAGATGCCTGTGTTGAGCTGGTTACTCTTATATCTCCATTAAATTTACAGAAATAATTACCTCCAGAAGGCCATTCATCTCTTTCTAAGCTAGGTGTCCAAGATAAGAAAGATAAATTGCTGTGGTGACTGCAAATGGGGCAGTGACTCATTCAGATTCAAATATCCAACCTACTCTCTGCAGTGAGGGTCACTGAATCTCGTCAGAACTGTTCAGATGGCACTGGTTAGTTGCAGATTGCTTTTTCCTGTTTTTAGCTGTGTAGATTTTATTTATATATATTTATATACATATATTAATATTTACACATATACATAATATATAAGTATTTACATATATACATATACATGCTGGAGGTGTCCAAAGAAGAGGAATGAATCTGATGAAGGGTCTGGAGCAAAAGTCTTAAGAATGGCTGAGAGAGCTAGTGTTGTTTAGCTTGGAGAAGAGGAGGCTCAGGGGAGACCTCGTCACTCTCTACAACTGCCTGGAGGAGGTGGTAGCAAGGTGGGGGTCAGTCTCTTATACCAAATAATGAGTTGTAGGATGAGAGGAGAAACCTCAGTTTGTTCCCAGGGCAGGTTTAGATTGGATATTAGGAAAAAATTTCTTCACAGAAAGGGTGGTCAAGACTCGGAGTAGGCTGCTCAGGAAAGAGATTGAGTCTCCTTCCCTGGAGATTTTTAAAACATACGTAGGTGTGGTACTCAGGGACATGTTTTAGTTGTGCACTTGTCAGTGTTTTGTTTATAGTTGGTCTTGATGATCTTAAAAGTCTTTTTCAACTGAAATGATTGTATAAATTTTATTTGTTTTTGGAGTGTAAGGCTTCACTTTGTGCTCTTGAAGCTCTGTAGTTTTGGATGAGTACCTGTTACTTGCTTTACCTTTTGGTTCTGGAGGCCCAGTTTAGAGGAGCAGTGGTAGTTTATAAAATGTTCCTTTTCGTCTGAGCCATTTTTAAAGTAGTGTTTGTTTTCTGGGTTGGTTAGCCATAGTTAAGACAGATGTATGATGCAGTCCAGTGATTTAATTTTTTTTACCATAGTGGACAATATTAATTGGTTTTGCTTTTTAATTATGTTTTTAATTATAGCATCAAATGCAATATATCACTGTACATAAAACAAATGTGCTTTTCTGTGTGGCATTTCTTAGGAGAATGTGGAGGAAGAGAACAGAGGAAGGGCTGTGGCTTTTTATATGTGATCTTTGCAGTATATTTGAATGCAGGGCATAAAACCCATGTTGCTTCAAATGTTTAGTTGTTGATTTAAAAGACTCCAAATTTGTTAATAAAAATATTCACTTTTTGTCTCTGAATGCTTCCCACCTCAAATTCAATTTTCCCTGCAGTACTTTTGTGAGGCAGAGATGTTGTTATCGCTCTTTTATGGATGGCAGCTGTGGCAGAGGCTTTGCTTTTCCATTGTGAATGGAGCGGGCAATGTGCCCGTGTGAGCCAAGTGCCAGGTCCTGCAGGCACAAGGGCTCTGCCGTGCTACCTGACGGGCAGGTGCCTAGTGCTGGATGAGGCTGAGGGCTGCCAGGTGTCACACAGCACCCTGGCCTGCATCTGAGCTGGAAGCTGGTGCTGTCTCACATAATGCTGCTAGGTACCTCCATAGACAGCTCTTTAACTTGGGCACATGAAGATGTCAAGGTCCTTGTTCCTGGAGTACCTTAATTTCTGGCATGTTCCTGTAATTTCTGAATACTTCCCTACTCCCTGGGGAAGTTAAAATCTTCAGTCTGAGCTACAATTTTTTGTATGACTTGTTGATTACCATTAGCTGGTAAATACATTTATTTTTAAAGTAGAAAACTTTGAAAACTACTTATTTATGCAAACACTTTTTGCAAACATAGGCTTTTTTTTTTTTGTAATAAGCATGTTAGCATTCTTTTGTGTTTAGACTTAGAGTGTGAGCGTGACAGCTTGGGTTTGTGAGTCAAGGTTTTGGTAGCAGGGGGCTACAGGGGTGGCTTCTGTAAGAAGCTGCCAGAAGCATCCCCCATGTGCAAAGAGCCAGTGTCAGCTGGCTCCAGGACAGACCTGCTGCTGGCCATGGCTGAGCCCATCAGTGACTGTGGCAGCACCTTTGGGGTATCAGAGTTAAGTAGGGGGGAAAAATTACTGTGCCAGAGCAAATACCAGCCAGAGAGAGGAGTGAAAATGTGTGACAGAAACAAAGATACAATTATTCTCGATTAACAGGTAAAGTTTAAACTTAAAATCTATTGGGTGGAGGTATGAGAGGTGTTGGGAAAGGGAACTTAGCATCCAGTAGGCCAAAGGGAAGAGAAGGTGGGAGAAGGCACACTCTTTCCTGAAAGATCATGCCTGAGATTTTGAGGGGTGTTATTTGATTTATGAAAAAGTTTTTTCTTGGTGTCTGAGAGTTTTGCTTGTTTATTGCTTGAATTCCTTCTGTGATGTACTAGCTTAGTTTTGTCTAGGAAGTTTTGCTCTATATGTTGAGCCTCTCAGAGGTGACTGCTTCAATGCTTAGTGTGTCTTGGCTTTATGGATTGATAAATCTTCATGAATGCTGCATCTGTGGGTAAAATTGGGATACTGTGCCACAGCGTGATGTTATCTTCTACTTAGCAGAAGGAGATGAATATTAGTATACAGCTGCATATTTCCAGCAATGCAAAGTTGTTGAAGTATGCTGAAAATGAATTTGTGTTTAGTTTGTACCCTTGCTGTTTTAGTAGGATGAGAATCAGAACAGACCTTTGCTCTAAAACAGCTTGGACTAACAAACGAGTATTTTTCTTCATGGGTTGTAAGAGGGCGGGTTAGAACTGGCATATTTCGTAAATCTAGATTAAAAAGCCTAAGAAATGTATTTAAGAAGGTTTGAAGCCCCTGTACTTCCAGTTAAAAACAGGCACCTCCTGGGAGTTTACAGGGACTAGGATTGTGGAAATGGTGCTGAATTGCCTAACAAACTTACAGAAGTGTTTGTACAAGCTAAGGTATTTTTATTGCACAAATATATTGCTTTGTTCAATGAAGGAAAGGAATGGATTTACCTTTTGTAGCTGAAGGTGGTTGTAGCTTCTTGAACTACCTGCAAGCTGCTCTTTTGATGCCAAAAGCATACCACATCTCTATAGAAAGGATTGGGACTGCCACTGAGAGGCTCCAGATAATCTTTGCCCTGAATTTCGCTACTACAGATAGACAGTTTCCTTTTTTTTTCCCCGGGAAAGATAGATTCATTCTTCTCTATTGTACTGGTACAGTCACCTGAATTAGTCATAGCAAGAATTTTTCTGTAAGATGCTGCCAGCAGCTACTTGGCTGCCGTCCTGCAACAAGAACAGACTGCATCCAAGTGCTGATGCCAAATCATGTGTAGGTTAACCTTTGTAACCCATCTCAGATCAACACGTGCTGTCTCTGGGGAATAAATCCAGTCTATTTATAGGAATACTCTGCCTGTATTTGATAGCTTGCATGCAAACTATGCAATTAAAGCCTCTAGCAGTTGTTGCTGAGAGGCTTCCCCACTGTGAGGCAATGTCTGTGAGAAACTACCCTTGTAGAAGGTAAATCCTTTTTTCACCTTAAGATTCCATGTGGCTGAGTCATTCAATATGGAAGTATCAGTAAGGTGTCTGTCACTGAGACAGTGTCATGTGCAGGAGCAATTTATGGTTCCTGTCTGTTCACTTTCATCTGGCATGTGACATGAGTGGTAACATGTAAGTGAAAGATGTTGTGACCTGTGATCTGGGATGTCATGCAAAGAGAGGACTGTAAACACTGGCACTGTAAGCTGACATCAGTGAAACTTGAGATGCCATACTTGAATGCCAGCAGTTAACATAGAGTAAAGGTCCGGCTATTAGCAATTAGCACAAAGGGAAAGTTCAAATGACCAGTGTTCTCCAAAATCTGAACCGCAGGACAAATCTTTTGAGGCAAAACTTGGTGACTATTTTGTGTTGTGATTTTGGTTTTTTCCTTTCTCTAAACTTGCATCAATTAGAGATGAGATATAGGCTTTTTTTTTACAGAAGAGAATTCTTTATGTCCTCTTATATTAAAGAAGCATCACAGGAAACAGGTTGAGACGGGTCTTATTCTATGAAGTACTCTTCCTTTCTCATTTTATGTCTTTGATCTATTCATCTGCATTATCTCCATCTAGGATTAGTTTAAAATTGTGTGCCTGTAGTTGGATAACAAGATTACTTTCAAAATGCCTGCTTTTTACTTTATGTAAAATTGAATGATTCACTCTTCACACTTCTGTAAATGTGGCAGCAGAAGAACTCTGTGAGAAAGGATTTGTGGGCTTCAGCTATTGTTACTGCTCCTTTAGTTTTTTCCCCTGTAAAAATGAGAATCTTAAAACACTCATGCTAACATGGTGTTCTGTAAACAGTTTTAATAATTTTCAGTGTTTCTATAGACAAACATAATAGGATGACAAGCAATGGCAAACAGAAATTTAAGAGACAAAGCATGACAAGTCTTGACAGGGAAAAAAAGCAATGCTGTCTTGTTTATTTAATGAAGCTTTGGGAGTTTTTTTAGGTACTTAAGAGAAAATGTAGTTTATATACAGCAGACACAGTTGCTTGTAAGATGGGGGATTACTTACAGTATGAGACAATGTCTAACCCGAAGGGTTGCAAGCACTTCAGCANAGCAAGAGAATGACTTAATCGTATGCTTTTATGCCCAATCATGAGGGCTTTTTGGTAATTTTTATGTCATCAGGATACTGCTGGTAATACTTATTTACTCAATAGCCTTTCTATCATCTTTCTCTGCATCCTAATTATAATCTTGCCTCTTTTTTTTTTGTGCCTATCTTGAGTAAGAGAAGAGTTTCTGTGGATGAGCTTGTATCTGGTCAAGTTTTTCAGTGCTGACATCTAATTAGAGACTTGAGAGATGCTGATGTTTGGGGTGCTATGAGTCGTCAAACTGCAGATTTCTATCATTTGGTTAATTAAGTGGTAGTGGTATCTTAACTTGGGATGACTGATGGTATTGGTAAACTGCAATGAATTGCTGTGTTCCTGCCAGGGATTGAGCAAAGTCACCTTAAAAGATCCAAACAACTGAAATCTCTAAATATCAATTGCAAAATTGCATTCAGATTCTTAAAAGTGGTTTTTACAATACTTGGAACTTGTAATTGGGACACTTCTAGGGTAGGGAAAGAAATCAATATTGGTGACAGACTCATTTTCATACATTTCTCTATGTGATAGTTTCTTGAAGATCTGGTTTGGTATTGGTACCCTCAACACCTTTGCAATTCATTAGTTGATCAAAATACGTGCTAAGTTGCTGTACAGTAAATCACCACTTCATTGGTTGTGTCATGTACGCTGAGAGCTGGTCTCAGTTAATTCTTGTCTGGCTTTTTATAAGAAGCTGAAGACTCTAATCTGTCATATAATCAGCCTGGTTACACAGAGGTCACACAGGTATCAGCTGTTTGCTGTATGTCTTACAAAGGTTAGTGAGCTGGAACGCTAGAAAAGAACTGTAACATTTTACACTAGAAAAGAATTGTAACATTTGAAAGCATATGCAATGAACCTATGCTGAAGCAGCAGTGCAAACAACACTTCATGCTCTCAGAAGGATGGAAAGCCTACCACATGGAGCATTAAATGTATTCTGAACTGGGATTTGCTATCTTTGTCTCTCTTTACCAGTATTAGCAACAGACTTTACATTTCTCTTGTAATTAAATGTAGAATTTATATGTTAATTAAGTTATTTGCCAAAGGATTGCCAAATCAATTTCTAGAAGCTAAATAGCTTTTGATCTAAGGTATGAAAAAGCACGCTAACAGAACACTGGCCTGAAAGGCTGACAACACATCTATGAAATTGTGCCATAATTCCAATTGATTGTAAACCTGTGGAAATAAAAATAAATGTTCATATAGAAAGCCATCATGGAAGTAAGAATAAAGTGTGTTAACTAAGGGCAGCATAACTTTAGGATTTTTAAAACTAAGCCTATGTTTTTGCATATTAAAGTGTAATATGTGAATATGTAATATGCTCAAGGTAGAGTTGCAGAATGCATTGAGTTCTTGAAATAACACGAGATTTGATTCTAAGAAATCTCTGAAAGTTGTCCTAATTAAAGCTTGTGCTCCAAGAAGGACTCTAGATTAGATCAGCTGTGGCTTTGCTTAGCTATATCTTGAAGAAGTCCATGGATGGAGGTTCTGAAACTACTCAGGAGACTCTGTGCTGCACAGTGTGGCCCATGGTGGAAATCTGTGTTAAAAATTAAGCAACTTGAAATTTTATAGCAGAAAGTTACATACAGCAACGCTGTTACTTAGTAATTATTTGATTGCTTTGTTTTATAATGTTGTGTCTTGTATTATTATCAAAACAGATCCTAGTATTCTTTGTGATTTGGACTGCTACTGAGCCATGACTTACTATCCGGAATGACTACATATTTTTCATTAATTTTAACTAAATTAGAACTCAGGACTGTGCACATTGTGTGAGGGTTTTCTTTTCTTCTCATTGTGCAGTACTTTGTGTTTATTAATGTTGAAATTCAGCTGACAGCTTATCCGATGTTCACAGAGAGCAGTAAGCTGTAGATTTTGGTGTCATCTAGAACTGTATAATCATCACCAATTGCCACCTTGCTATCCAGTCCTTTGCCTTAAAATTTGTGGTATTCTGTGCAAACCAGTGGAATATATCTAGTGTTAACTAATCCTCTAGAAGAGAGACCATTGTGTTCATACCCTTCCCTTCCCATGTTTTAGGATGTGAGAAAGGATTCTTCTTCTTGTGCCTTAATTAATTTTCTTTAAGAATCTTTGGTGAAGGGTCTTACCAAAGCTATTTCAACTAGTCTTTCCAGGCCTCTTCCTTGCATCTTTCTATTCTCCACTCATTCTCTTCATCTTTCAGAGAAGTCTTAATAGCTTTGGGTGGGATATCTTGGGTGGGATATCTGCCAGAAATACTGTCTTTCCCTCTAAAGTTCACAAGGTTCTCACAAGGCTACAAATTCTAGTTAGTCTTTGTTACAGCCTCATGTGATCATCCTGTCTGATGTTTTATTGTTTTCCATTCTTCTGGCAGAGGTGTTAATTTAAAACAAATCAGCAGTTCTGGATTATGGCTCCTATAGAGCTAATAGGTGGATACTTGCTGATCTCAGTGAGGTTTGCTGTCGCTGCTGTATATATTCTAAGGCCTTTTATATTGTAATGCCAGTTTGAGAAACTTTCTTAGATATGTATTTGAACAAGAACTTTAGTTTGGAAAACTTCCAAATCTCTATAGAGATTTTGAAACAACTGAAAACAAAACCAACCAAAACCCCAAAGAAAACTTAACTTACATAGTATAACTTTTTTTTTATCAGTCCTTTTGCCACTCAGTCATTTGTCATCCTTGTCACCTGTCAGGATTCTTCTATCTGCTTTGAAATGTCTTTATTATTAACTTCTATCAAATTAATCCTCAAGAATATCTTGTTCAGTCTTTCTTTTGACTTTTTTTTTTGTTGTTGTTGTTTGGTTGATATAATTAATCTCCCTTTTTCCTTTGAAAAATGTCCTTTAATATTTTGGTTTAAAATATAAAATTCGCTACCTCTTTACTGTTATCTCTAAGCCATCAGTAACAAGCCTTTGAATAAAATTCTCTGGGAAGTCACAAAAACCTGAAACCATGTTTATTTCATCATGAAATAATATTTCCTTACAGTTTAAATATAATTTTTTGTTATAATTAAATTTGTGATTTGTCCCGGGCTTTTAAACGGTTTTCTTGATCTTGGTTACCCAACTCATTCTCTCAAAGATTCTGCATGTAACTGTATAGTGAAGTGAGAGCTATATACCTTTTTAATCTCCACCATAAAAAGAGTGTGTAGCCACTGAAGCAGAAGAGCATTCTCAGTTTGACTCAGGCACTCCTTGTCTTACATACACAGCGGTGAAATAAGTAACTGCTGTGCCTGCCTTTCGACGTGATTGATGATTATGGCTGCATTATGGAACTTGGTTGGTTACTTCCAGTGGAGAAAGTTATGCTCTGTGTCTGCTGTGTTAATGCAGGGCTCAAGAAGTGGAAATAAAGTCATGTGTGAGGTGGGCTAAAGTTCCTTCTAGACTGATGCTAAGCAGCTGGTGATTTTATCTTTTAACTGGGGGAAATTCTGTCTGCTTTCATCCTTTCAATCTCCTTCATTCTCCACTTCCTAATAAGAGCTTTGGATGCCGTCTTTATTATGAAAAATTTATAATTTTTCAGGTACATTTTGAATGTAAATTACCGGAGTATTTATCAGTAGCTTTTGCAGTTGTTTTAAGGTGGAAAATGTACTGGTTCTTTACTTATGTAAGCCTTTGAGAGTAGCTACCTTTGCGTATACTCATAGTGCTGCTAGTGCAATTTAAAACTATATACATATAAGACCTAAAATTGCAGCAGTACAGTTTGTAGAAACCTACCACATGCAGATTTGAGATCTTAATTTGTAGCTTTTTTCCTGACCATGAGTAATTTCTCACCCTGTTTAGAGATGCCAATGAAGAGATGAACATTACAGCACTCAGTGAAGTTCATCTAATTTGAGCTTTTTGAAAGCGTAAGGAAGTAAATTCATCACCTGTGCAGCCCTTTCAGTGCCCTGCTTAAAAGTTTCTCATCAGTTCAAGACAGGCTTTTCCATGTGCATTTCTCCCTTGCTCAGTTGTCTGCTTGTAGAAGAACTGTAGATGTCCTGAAACCAGCTTCTTGTAGACCTGTGTGGTGAGGCATTGAGGCATTCTCCAGTTTCCAAGATTTCTGACTCTGGTTCAGGGCTTTGTAAGTGATTATTTAGTATTCTTCTGTTGAGGACTGAAATTATGAAGGAAGGTTGATTCTGGTTTTTAGTTTTGTTTACATAGCTTAGTTAAAGTATTTGGCGAATGGAGTATATTGCATTTGGGAAAGAGCAAGGGGAGAATGTAAGGTTTTTGATGGTGGTGTTATTAGAGATGTGTAATGTAGTTGTAAAGGTAAACAAGCTTTATGTTTTCTTCAAGAACCAAGGTTGTTGGGCTTTTTTTGTTTGTTTATTTTTGTGGTTTTTTTTTTTTTTTCTTTTTCTCTTTTGTTTTTTTCTTTTGTTGTGAAATACTTGTTAAAGATGTGCTGCCAGTCTCATACTCTAAATATTCCCAGCAGTAGGAATTTTATAGAAGAAAATAGACTTGAAAAGAGCACACATCACACTGTGTATCACTGTGTATGGGAGGTGTGACTGCAAAGAACTCACTAATTCAGCTGTTAAAATGTCTTAAGAACTTGATGAAGAGTATGCTGAAAACTTGCTTCTGATACTTCATGTTTGGAACAGAGTAATTTCAGAGAGGCTGGAGGGGAAAACCCCAAAATAATACATGTTCCAGTAATTAAAAAGAGAAGAGTGGTATGTGGGTCTAGGGAGGTGTTAGAATGACTGTCAGGCTAACCTAATAAGAAACTTGCAGTTCTCTTTGCATGTCAAATATATTAAAACTTAATTCTAAAACTATCACTGTTTACTCAGGCTTTTGTATGACAATAGTCGTTGCCTTTTGGAAATGGATAAGAGGCTGACTTGGTAAAGGTGACTAAAAAATCATAATAGAAATAAAACTTAGAAGCCCTTAAGGGTTTGCTGGGGTGCCCTCTACCTCTGACATCAAGCAGAAACCTCCTTACCACCAAATCCTGTCTCAGGACCTACTGACCCAGGCATAAGGCAGCTCTCCTCTCAGATGTTACTCTAGGAGAAAGGGAAAATGCTCCTTGTTAAGGAGAGCAGTTCCATCTGGGCCCTTTGCCTCTCTAGTGTTGGTAGGAAGTGGCAAGGAAGTGGCTCCCCCATCAAGATGGAGTAGGCTGGGCGAGGAACAGGAGGTTCCTGAAGGAGCAGCATATTGGGTGCTCCTGTTGGGCCTCACTGTCAGCTGCTGGACTAGTGTTACTTATGCAGTGAAATAATATTTATAGTGTTTGATATTGCATATGTTTAGAACTGGAGTGCTCCTACATTATTGGTCTTTATCCCATTTCTACTGAAAGTTTCAGGTGAAAGTAACCCAGGAAGAAGCTAATGCATTGTTTAAACACTGCGCTTCTGGATTTTGTTTTTGTTTTGTTTTTTTTCTCCTTTTCCTTGGCACTGAATGTTTGCTGTGCTTTCCTTAGGTCAGGATTTTACTGTCAAAATAGATTTTAGCACTAATTAACTTGGATTTGCTTTCTCACACTGAAAAAAAAAGTGGGGGCAGTAATTACAGTCATTCTGACTTCATTATGTAACGTAACAAAAAAACCCAACCTTTTTTGTTTGTTCTAAAAGTACAACGACTTTCTTAGTTCATGTTTTTACTGAAAGTCAAGTGTCACAGACATCTGAGAGAGATTTAGGCCTTAAGTTTTGTCAGCTAAACATCTGAGAACATGAGGTTGTGAATGGATATTTTATGAGCTCCTTTCTGGGATTTCAGCTTGACTTGGGTTGGAGACTGCACTTAAGGAAGTGGTGTCTTCCCAGGAGTGAAAAGTTAGGTAGCTGGGATGCAAGTTTAACTGCCTGGGGAATCGACAGGATGTAGTGGCTGTGCACCAGCTTTAGAAATGTCAGTAATAATTTAAAGCAAGACTTAAATACCTTGGTGTCTCTTCATCTAAGTGCTTACTGAGTTGTAACCAAAATTCTGTATTTCTCAGTGTACTTCCTGGATGGCTCAAATAGGCTTTTCCTGGCATAAATCCACTATAAACTTAGTGGGTTTTTAATAGTGATACAATACAGTCCATTCTGTTATTTTAACATTTTGAGTTAGCATCTTTAAGGAGTGAAATAGGGAAACAGTTTAGATTAAGTTCCTGTAAGGCAATTATGAAACTAGTTTTACTGTACTAGGAAAAATGGCTACAGATAGTTCACTGTCAAAATCTCAGGCTACATGAAAACATTTTCTAGGTCATGCTTGATTTGATGCAATACCTGGCTGAAGTGCTAAGCTCAAACATGAGATAAAGCTCCTTAAAACTGCAAAGCTGTGAGTGCTCAGGTCAGAGTGCAAAGTGTTGTTAACAAATTGAAAAAGTGATACAAAAACAAAAATACAGTTTATAGCAATAATCATTGGTGTATGTGCAAAATACAGAGGAAGATATACCAAATGTCCAAGACAAGAACAAGATGTAGGAATTAAAGATTTAAGTGCAATTGCAAAAGGAAAAGACATTTCTTGGTGTGAGAATATTAATAGTAAAATTGCCAAGAATGCCACTTGAATTTAGGTTTGTAATTTCTTGCAGATGTTTGCCTTGTAGATAAAGGCAATTTTAATTTTGTCCTAATTTTGCCCATTTAGTTCTTTAAACTTAAAATTCAGAAGCTGAATGGAAGAACTGTGTCAGTTCAGTGTCAGTGTCAGTAACCAGTAATGGTTACACAGGTTAAAGGATATGGAAAAACTTCCTTGAGAACTTGATTTTCATGTTTGGATAATAATGTTTTAAATATGGTTTGTTTTTTCGTTGTTAAACAGCTCTTGTGGATAGCCCGTCAGTGAATTTTCTAAAATTGTATCTAATTGCTTTATACAACTGAAATTCAGCAAAACACTTTGAAGCCCTATTTTGAAGCCCTATTAAGAGAAGTCCCAAGTTTTTAAAATAGCTGGTATAGAGAGTTTTTCTGTTATGGAACAACACTGCCACCCAGTGGTGGTCTTGTACTACTGCGGTCTTTTAAGATGTTCTTTGCTTAATTGCTTTAAGTGTTGTCTCTTTTATTGAGGTGTTATCAAGTAAGAAGAATTTGAAAACTTTTTGTGATTTTTTTTCCGTTTAAAACCTTGCCTTTTTATCACACGATTGTATAAATCTGCTTCTTTAGCAAAGAAATGTAAGGAACATTCTGATTTTTGCATAAACACGGTGAAAATTGCTACATAAAATTTACTATAAAATTCAAACATTGATTTGTGTGGCTGGCATTGAATTAGAAGTAATAGTGCAGTTTGTTTTTGCTGCTAATATCACAGTGAATCTGGGAAGAGTTGGGAATCTGGAATGCATAGATTTTATAGAACATATTTATTAATATTAGTTTTTATTTTTTACTTTTTTCCTTAAAGAAAGCTTCTACTTAATAAACGTTAATTCTAGAGATGGTATAAGAAAATTACAGAGGATTTATGAAAAAAATTATGAGATAGAAAAAGGATGGAAGATTAAAGATTTGTGTTTGTGCATGAACTGTTAATTACAAAGAGAGAAAGCATGCTTTCAAGAAGGCTGCTCATGAAAAATAAATATTATTAGGAGAGTTGTTCACCTGGTGGATTTAATTAGAGAGTAAAGCTCTCATTTAAAACATTTTTTTTGTGTGTTTATACACGTGTGTGTATGTCTGCAGATGAAGTGTTTGATCCACCAGTATAGAGCAGACAAAAAATGCATCTTGCTTTGATACTACCAATTTCTTCAGTGTTTCAGACGTAGGTAATAGAATAGTAGTACAGAAATGTGTCTGTTCAGGCCACATCAGGTGTAATTTGTTCTTTATGAAGTAAAACAGACCATAAAGTGAGATAAGTAGAGGCACAGGCAAGATTGGTACAATGGTTATCTCCCATAGCAGTGGGAAGCACTGAAAAGGAGAACGTGCACACCTGTAATGTGCAAAAGTGGGTTATTAAATTGGTGTTATACTTGATAGGAAGGAGCAGTGGGAAACCAGCTCTGCCTGTCACTGATGTAATATGTTTTTCTGTGTATTACAAAGGAAGAATTACTGAAATATGTTTTTCATAAAAGCTTGTTGAGAACATTTTGACAGAAAAATTGCACGAGTGGATTTGTATGTGAGTTGTTCATGTAGAAAATGCTGATTCATTACTAATGGTTTTGTTTCAATGTTTCATTTGAAGGTATATTTGAAGGAATGCAGGTACTTTACAGGAGATGTTTTTCTGACAAAAGCTGTTGCTAAGAGGATTGTACTGCTTCATGTCTCAGATGAATGGAGCTGGAGTGGGGGAAGGAATAGGTGAGATATCCCTCAGGTTTCAGCAAGCGTAATGCAAAAGAATTGCAGTAGAAACATTTATTTTCCTTTCTCTGCTGATCTCCTTTCTCTTGAGAATGCTTCACAAATAACCATCTCAACCATTTGTGGAAGCTTTATGCCCATTTGGTTGTAAACTGTGATTTTATTTCTTTTTTCTTCTAATTTGTATTAATGTTCCACAGAATCCCTGTGTGACTCCTGCAGCACTACTAACTAAAATTCCCTTGAAATCAATACAGTTGTTTTCATGACTTCAACATGTAACTTTTAAGTGTTTTAAAACGTGTATAAGAAAGAAGTTTAGTGAGTACTTTATTTCTTGGAAATTAAAGGTGGTTTCAGTGTATGTTAGTCTGATTACCATCCTCATAGAGGAGGGTTATATTGTGGGGTTATGTGTGTTGTTGGTTGTTGTTGGTTTTTTTTTTTTTTTTTTTTTTTTTTTGTTTTGTTTTTTTTTTTTTTGGGAAGTAATTTGTATCATTGCTGTCATTGTAAGATGTCAGTGGTCAGCTACTGGCTTGCTTTGGACTTCTTGAAGAGTTTTGTGGAGCTTGGCCTCTGCTCACTCTATTTCTCACCCATTTATTGTACCTTTCATTTATTTTCTGCTTAATGTTAGGCAAAAGTGCTTAATTCTTAAATGTTTGTTTACAGAAGGAAAAAAGGGAAGTTTGTTGATTTTAGCAACTGCATTCCTGTGCTAGGTTATTCCCAGTGTCTCCTTAATTTATAAAGGAAAGTTGGTGGGGATAGCTTGGAATGGAGGTGTGGAGAGCAACAATTGACAGACACTGCTTGTACAGCACTGACAGGTAGATCTTGGGAATTGAGGGACTTATATCCACTTCCAGCAGTGTGCTCTGGTTCATGGGTGGTTTGCTTCCTACCACCTGGCAATAGGAAATGTGTTGGATTAATGTAATAGGATCGCACTGTAAGTCACCTTTTGTTATCTAAGGTCACGGTATTTTGCAAAGTGGGCAGAACAGGTAATGCAGATGATCTGAGGCACTTGAGTGAGTATAGTAGAGACACAGAGCTGCAGGGCCGTTCTCTTTTGACTCCAGAGAAGATTTTTACTCTTTTTTAAGATTTTTTTTTTGGTTTTGTTCAGAGTCAGATTTTTTTTTTCTTCCTTGATTTAATACAGAGAACAAAGGATTGAGTGGCCTTATGCTTTAAAGGTCCTACCTTCAGCATAATGCCCTCATTAAGAACAGATAGAAAAGGAGACTCTGTTTCCTTCAGAGTCTGGAAAAAGCTCAGATTTACAATAATCCTTAATGCTGTGGGGGGAAGGATTATGCCATCTGAAGAGGTAACTTTGTCTATTGTAACTCCCTTTTCATACTTGGGCAAGGTAGATGTAGAAATACATTTTTTAAAAATAAATTAATGAAAATACTTATTTTTATTTTCTTAAATAATTTGTGGGCCTGGAACAGGAAATACTCAATGCTGAAACTTAGATAGTTCTTATAAGAGACTGTACAAAGAGGAGAAAATAAAATAATTTATTTAAAATAAGTTTCTGTAAGGTAGCTAAGAAAATCTAAACATGTTTGAATACTCATTGCTATATGAAGTAGTCTGTTTAGTAATTTTATTAGAGCAAAGTGGAAAAGACTTGATAATTGAAGCTTGAAACACTATTTTCAAGCTTGTGTTAAAGCAGGAGAAATCTGTGCTTTGGGTAATTCTGGTGCACAATGTTTCCTGGTTGCAGTTTGCTTCCTGGCCAGTTTCTGACCATTTCTTACTCAATCTGTAGTTTTGCATCCTGTTACACATGAACAGCACCTGATGCACTACTGGAAAGCTCTTTTTTTCTCTGTTGAAGTTCGTCAGCAAAATTCTGCTGACAGAATTGTTAATTTGATCTTTTTTTCTTGAAAGTAATTTTGATCTTGATCTTTTGCATTTAACTAATATATACTTTCATGTAATAAGCATCTATAAAAACCAAACCAATCAACTCCAAACTGTAAAATATCCCCCCCACATTGATATTCACAGATTTTGCTTTTTTGAAAACTCTTATAATAACCAAGTCAATCAGTTTTTTGCAAAAAAAGCTTTGATGTTTGCTTAAATCAACCTACCAGATGCCTCCAGTGGTATTTAATGATAGGTGTCTCTGTGAGGTTGTCAGAGATTTTGGTCAGATGGGCAATGTTTTTGCTAAGTGCTGTTGCTTAAATTAGCACAAGTCAAAAATTAGTGCTCTTCTCCAGTGAGTTTCTCTTTATCCTTCTGTCTCAAAAGCCTTCCTAAATAATGAGACAAACTAAAGTGAGAATTCCTATATAAATTTATATATGAAAAGTTACAAACTGAAAATTTAACTAAACCAGAGTGCTATTTTGACAGCTGTGATTCAGTCTTCATGTTGAGGTGAGAAAGTAAAACATGACTCAGCAGTGAATTTTGTAATAGCAGAATTAATCTCATCCTATATGGAGAAAGTTTAATTGTAGATCAGATTCTTGTTTAATCATTCTTTAAAAATAGTCTTTTCTTGCTGGAAAGTGGTAGTAGCTTATGTTGAAGTGATTGGTTTAAGTAACCGTGTAAGAGAACTGCAGTCCCTCTAGCTTCAGTAGAATGAAGAATGACTTCATTTGCATTTGGAGCAGAAAAGGAAGAATCCTTCCATGACTTAGGCAACAGTCTAAAACTTAGCTTATGGATTTTGTACTCCCCCAGCCCCTGCTGCTCAACTTATGTTCAGTTTTATGCTGAAGATGGCAGAAGGTAGTCTTGTAGGGTTTATGATGCTGCTCTTTCTAGGAAGCCTGTTGGTGTAATTAAGCCACAGTTGAAGCCTTGTGAGCAGGATAGTCTGTTGGATGTATCTGTTTCGCCTGGCACGGAGTGGGAATGCTGTTCTGCTTTACCTTCTGACTCCAGCTAATGAGAGCTGCTAATGCACAGGAGTTGCATAAATCTTCACATATCATAGTACTGAAACTCAGAGTTGCTCAGCTGGGAAATCCTGTATCCCCATGCAAGCCAACATGTCTTGCTACCTTATTCTTCTCAAGCAGCTGTCTTATTAAAAAAATAGGATTGTTTCTTCTTGTGCTTCTATATATATGCTTTTTTTTTTCTGTCTGAATTGTTTCATTATTGTTTTTTCTTCTTTTGGTGATGGTCAGCTAGTGACTCAGGATTTGCTAGATCCCAGTGTCTGACATGAACAGATACATCCCACAGCTGGGACCAGTAATTAGTCTGGGAACACTGTCAGGATGGGAGGAGGGTAATGTTAAAGTTACCAGGGCTGGAGTCAAAAAGGTCTGTCAAGTGTACTTCCCTTCAAGTATTTTGCCTTGTTTATAAGTTACACTGTGCATGTTATTTTCTTTAAAAAGAAGAATTTCTTGATGCATCCAGGAATATTTACTTTTAGTATTTCTTAGTGTATATTAATCTTTGTTTCTTAAATCATTCTTGTACTATTTGGGAAGTGATGATTTCTTGGTGAGTAGTTATTTAAATGTTGAGAAGTACTGTGTTTCAGACTGGGTGCCTGTCAATTATTAAATGGTTGCTGTGATGTATTTGAATAAAATGAAGAGCTGTGCAGAAGAAGGCAGGTTGCCAGCTACATAAAATTGAAAACTGGGACTGCAAATGGGTTCGACTAGGCAAAATGAACAACAAATGTCACAATTTCTGACCACTCAAGTTAAAATTATCCTTTTTTAAAGTGTTTTTGGAAGGTTAGAATAGGTCAGCTCTTTTAAATGGATTCAGGTAATCAAAAACTTACTTAGTGTTCAGATGAACAAATTTATTGTATGCTTACAGAAATTTTACAGAAAGATCCTGATCCTGCACTGCCATCATCAGTGTCACAAATACTTTTCCCAAGTGTGATTGTGGAGGAGAATTTTTATTCTTACTTAATACTTTTCACCATATTTGACTATTCCTACACTATAATGCGCTTTCATTTTTAACGGTTTCTTTGTAGCCCAGGCAACCAAAATACATTTTATAGGATGTCAGTGTTGTGTGCCCCAGCCCTTGAGGGGATTAACTGTACTGCCTTTCTCTTTACAAATAGATGTGGTTGTGTTTTGAGCAGGATGGGAGTTGGGTGTTTTGTTTTGTTCTTTTCCTTGCAAATGCACAAGTGAAAATACGCTTCTTCCATCAAGTAAAGGTCAAAGCCAAGTTCCTATAATATGGTGGGTGGGCATGAGGAGCACAGTGTTACCCTGTTGGTGGTGGCTCTGATTACTTTGTAAGTGCCACTTTTTTTCTTATTTGCATTTTTAAAAATTTTCTTCTGTTTAGAAATTATGGAAGAAGAAATATTTTCCTTAACTCCATCTCAGTGTAAGGAAGGAGATTACATTTAGTAATTTTTCAAGTATTTTTGCATCTATGCTTCAACAGTACAAAAGATAGGAACTAAAGACAATCTAATACGCAGAAAAAAAGTTTGTCTCATTGATCATGTGATATTCTAATTCTTTTTTTCTTTAACAGGTATCTTTCAGATGAAGGAATTGAAGCTTGCTTAAGTTCATCTGAAAAAGTTAATACAAATGATATTATCCTAGTTGCCCTTAATGTAAGTTATGGTAGTGAAAACTTTTTTTTTCTGACAAATTATGCTAAAAATGGTGGATCTAATGGCTCAAGTATAGGTTTGTGTGTCTAATTAAGTGTACCATTGTCTGTGTGATTTATGTAAAGGACAAAGCACTTACCTCTCTCCGTGCCTGTGTGAACTCTGAGTTTTGTTTGGAAAGAACACCTATTACAAACTGCAAAACCTATAGGAGAAGAAATGAACAGATTTAGCAGAGGAAAATATGTTTTTGTTTATGAAATGTAAAACTAAAGTCAAACTACAAGCAGTAATACAACCAGAAGTGCTGTGTAATGACTTAAGTATGAAATTTTAGTACAAAATAAGTCTGTTGGGATGGATGAAACACCCTTACTTTGACTTCTGGACATGATAATCCTTAAAGCGCGTTCAGACTACATATCCAGTGTTGTCTATATATTTATGTAACTAAAACCAGATTTTTTCTTTACTGTAGAAATCTGGATTAGTAGTCATAATTCTGGCAAAAAATTAACAAGGAATATACAAGATAGAGCAACATTTTCGAAGCAATAAACCATAATGTTTTTGAGGATATGAGAAAAGTGTGTATGTGAATCCCTGTTTTTCAATATTCTAGTATATATTGTTGGTAAACATTAGTAAGTCTGCTGCCTTTCTTAATTTGTGTATTTGTTATTTTATTTTAACATATTCTGTCAAATCCATACTCAGATGTTTTAAAGCTTGTCTGTACTTTATAAGGTTTAATATAAATGTTGTCCTTTGTAATAACTATATGTTATTTCAAGGGGGAACACAATGTAGTCGAGTGAGCTTAAGAGAAAAGTGTTCTTCCTTGATGAAATTAGAAATAATAAAATAATAAAATAATGAAATTATGTGAGAGATTATTTTGTCCATCCTGAAGATTCAACCACTAGATGGTTTTAGATGACACTCTGAAAAAGAGTGTCTCCTCTGCTCCTTTCACTTATTCTTTAAAGCGTTTGTTCAATCACTCGTGCATGCAGGCACCAGTTCATGTAAGGAATATGAAAAGAATTAAAGCAAAATTATAATGCAAAGATGCAAAGAATGTAATAGAAAACATGCAGAGGGTAAGCACTTGATTTCTGGACCAGAACAGCATGCCCATATATTTGAGAACTCATTGCTGCTTTACACAAACCCAAATAAAATATTTGTGAGTTGCTGGGTATTACCCTGCACGTGCTGGAACAAGTACTGACATGATCATTTGTGCCTGTGTTGTTATTTCAGGTTTCTTTGATAGATAATAAACTAGAAACGTTGCACAAGAACTCCAAAGCCAGATTTAATTGCTTATCACTTTTTATCATTAAGTCAGTTGTTTTTGTCCCCAGATTAACTTGTCTGTTGAGAAAGTAGAGAGTAGAAGTGTATCTTTAATGGCAGGATAACAGTGAATTTATATTCCACTTCTTAAAAATTCTTCCTTACTACTAGAGGCATGTTTCAGGCAGTAGAAATCAAGAAGTCAGCTGACCTCTTTTACCTTTTTTGAGTGTGTGTGTGTGTGAATTGCTTAAATAAGTATGAAATAGACATAAATGTATCTTGAGTCCTTCAAATATTTTTGTCTAAGAACTTAAAAAGGATTTGTAAAAGTTGTGTCCTCTTCCTGCTGCTCTGACTGCAAACCTGGAGACTTCACCAAGGGCAAGTCCTCTCTGAGAGACCCAGTGGTCTTCTGTGATGGGGTGACTGCATCAGTGGACAAGGGAAGATGTCATTTAGCTTGACATGTGAAAAGCCTTTGACGCAGTCCCTGAGAACATCCTTCTTTCTAAACTAGAGAAAGATGGATTTTAATAAATAGTTAGAGGCATAAGAAAGTAGTCCCATCCAGAGGGTAGTGGTCAATGGCTCAGAGTCCCAATGGACATCAGTGATGAGTGGTGTCCCTCAGGGATTTGTATTGGAACCAGTGTCACTAAATATCTTCATTAATGACACAGATGAAGGGACCAAGTACACACTCAGCAAATTTGCAGATGACAGCAAGCTGAGTAGTGAAGTTGACACACCTGAAGGACAGGATGCTGTCTAGAGGGACCTGGACAAGCTCAAGAAGTGGATGCACGGGAATCTCATGGGGTTTAACAAAGCCAAGTGCAAGGTGCTGCACCTGGGTTGGGGCAGCCCTATTATCAATACAGTCTCCAGGAAGAATGGATCAAGAGCAGCCCTGCTGAGAACACCCTGGGGGTGCTGCTGGATGAGGGGCTGGGCACGACCCAGCCATGTGCACTCACAGCCCAGAGAGCCAAACGTGTCCTGGGCTGCAGCAAAAGCAGTGTGGGCAGCAGGGCAAGGGAGGAGATTTTGCTCCTCTGCCCCCCTCTGGTGACACCCTACCTGCAGTTCTGCTTCCAGATTTGGGGATCCCTGTGCAGGAAGGACATGGACCTGTTGAAACAAGTCCAGAGGAGGGACATCAAGATGATTAGAGAGATGGAGCAGCTCTCCTGTGAGGAAAGGCTGGGAGAATTGGGATGGTTCAGCCTGGAAAAGAGATGATTTGGGGGTGACCTAATTGTGGCTTTCTGGTGCCTGAAAGAAGCTTATGAGCCAGATGGAGAGAGAGACTTTCTACAAGGACATGTAGTGAAAGGACAAGGGGGAATAGCTTCAATCTATCTGTAGGTTTAGGCTAGATATTAGGAGGAAATTCTTTACTGTGGGGGTGGTGAGGCACTGGAACAGGTTGCCCAGAGAAGTTGTGGATGCCCCATCCCTGTAAGTGTTTAAGGGTGGGTTGGATGGGACTCGAGCAATATGATCTTAGTGGGAGGTGTACCCTGCCCATAGAAGGGGAGTTGGAAGTAGATATTCTTTAAGGTCCCTTTCAACCCAAACCATTCTATGATGGTTCTATGATACAGATATGGAACACACAGGAGCAGTTTGTAGGAGCCTGTGTGCAATTCAGAGATACACAACTGACCAGATGAGTTTCCTCAGATGGGCTCAGATTGAAAACTGAATATGCTTCTTTATCACTACCCGGCTAACTTGTGCAACAGAAGAGAGGATTGGGCATTTATCCCCTCTACAGAAACTCAGTAAATATACTAAAAGTGTATTTCCTGTGATTGTTTTTTTATTTGTAACATACCAGCATTACTCACTGAAAACCAGAGTAAATCAATTGTTCACAATATTTCAGATACTAAATACAGTCCTGCTTGGTTCTAGATCAGGATGCCGGAACTGTGGGCTGTTGACATATATTAATGGCAAATTACTGTTTAAGTTCTTGTAGTAATTGTATTTAACACATTTTCTTTTAAAAGAATTGTTTATGGTCATAATAAGTAAGGATTTGTGCATGTAAAAAGACAAACTAAAAATACTTTTCTCTAAGTGCCAGATGGAGAGCAAGGAAAGATGTTTTACCTCTACTAAACCTCATAGTTATGTTTAACAATTAAACATTACATAGTCATTTGGTTTTGTCTATTTAAAAGCATTTTAATTAACACTGAAATTGTACTTAAAACAAGAATATAATTTAAAAAGCAAAAGGATTTCTTTTGTAAACTCTTTAATTGTTGAATTTTTTATTACACACAGAGGAGTAGATTTCTGTAATAAACAGTTTTTATTATGAAAAAAATGCAATTCTTTTTCCTATTTTATTTTTTTTTTTTTTCTTTTTTTAAGTGCATATTTTAAGTTAATATTTTCTTGTCTTCTGTAATCATTTCAGACAGATTTAAGAACGATTGGCAAGAAATTCCTCCCCAGTGACATCAATGGTGGAAAGGTGGAAAAGGTAGACAATATTTTTACTTCACTTTTCTGTATTCTGTGATTTCTGTGTGATGATAGTCTTCCATGGCACATTAGTCTGGTTTTATCATTACTTCCCATACAAAAACCCCCAATATTTGAATATATTATAGTGTAAATATATGAACATTAACTTCATAAAAGAACTTTTTGGTTTTTATTTCACAAGTTTGAAAAGCTTAAAAAAAATCTGAACAATCCTAGCAACTTCATTTGCTGCTGAAAAGTCATTTAACCTGTTTGGTCTTGACATTGTATCAGAATTTCATTTTTTCTCCTCTGTTATCCCGTGAGAGCAACAAAGCAGGCCAGGAATAAATCAAAGTAGCTGTTTGCTTCTGATACATAGGTACATGTGAATGCTGTGTTACTTAGCTGCTCCCATCCATGGCTATAGCTATGTACTTTATTTAATTTTCCTGTGACTGTGTGTCCTACAGATTGTATGGATAAAACACGTTAGATGGTGTAACATTTTATGTGCTAGAGAAGAATATTGTACTTGAAATTTGGGTGTGCTAGATTTTAGTGCATGGTGTATGTTTAGATAAAAATGAAGTTTTGTCCCCTTTTGTATACCCTTCCTGTTTTGTTCCTTACATGTGATTCAGAGAGTGGATAAATGAAGGAATTTTATTTTAAAACTAGCAGTGGTTCTCACTTCAGTTCTTTATCCCTTACTTCAAATAGTGTTAGTCTATCATAGACATGAAAGTTCTGGGGAAACATATTTCTTTAGTGTTGTAATTCAGGTACTGGTAAGTTAGGGTGGGTTTGTTTTGAGAAAGTAAGATTGATTGATGAGAGAGGCTGTTAAGAGCTGTTTGGATTTGTTTATTCTGTTGTCTAAATGAAGTCGTCACTGCTGTAAGCACTGACTTCTACAAGAAAAAAACCCACAAACATTATTGCCATTTATGCAAAGCACACTTGATAGAGAGTCCATTGCAGGATTGTAGATTTTAGCTACGCAGCAGTCTATGCATGCAGCATATTACTTAGTAAACTAACTGTATGGCAAGAGTTTTATTAACTTTATCTATATTCATAGATCTTTAGAAAATTATTCTGAAAAAAACCTAAACCAGACATTTGCAAACCATTTCCTGGAGGGCAACAGTCCTTCAGGTTTTGGAAAGAGTGATTGCAGAGAAAAAAATCTGTTTGAGAACGACTCCTATTTATAATTTTTAGCTCAAGCTATTAGAGAGTGTGCTGAATCCTTGCTTTCTTAACTGTAATTTCCTTTTTTTGAGTAACATAAAGCAAATCTGACTCCTTAATCACTGCTGCTGTTTAGTTTGCAATGTCTGCAAATCCGTTATGTTACAGAGCTATGTGTTTACAAAAAAGAATATTTACTTTATGGGAGAGAAACAACTTCTTAGTATAATCTCTCGGTAGAAAGTAGTAATTTGTTGTTCAGAAATGTTTCAGTGAAAAATGGAAACTATGTGCTACTACTGTTCCTCTCAGCCAAGACTAATATTGGTATTATTTATCTATATCTTGAGAACATATGATGTATTTCCATCTTGCATAGAAAATAACTTTATTTTGAAGTATTATTATAATAGGCAAATAGTTTCATAAAAGCTGGGGGAGTCCTACTATGGAACATTTGACCACTATAGGTGGTTATCAACTTCAGTCATTAATACACAAAGCTGTTTCACTCACTCATTAATATCTATGTTTTGTATAGTTTTCAAAAAATAAATATTACCAGCATTAACCACAAGATGGCCACATTTGCATAGGATTTGGACAAACTGAATCCTCACATTTCTATCTAGATGACTATGTTATGACATAAGATGACTTAACATAAATATATGTTAAGTATTTTTAAAGGAGTAGAAGTGCAAAGAGGGCTATAAAGTTATAACATATAATTTAATAGCTGTTACATTTAAGGTGTTGCTAGTTTGTTTTTTTTTTTTTTTTTTTTTTTGAGAACTTAGTTTCATTACAATGGAAACATTAATTGCAGAAAAAGCATTCAGAAAGGATTTAAATTGTGGTCTCAGGGAGTTCTTTTCTGAGAACTGACAAATTCATGGTAAGCAGTTGAAAACATAAAGTGCCAGCAATTTAATTCCTGTTAAAGGTTACTCATATGCTTCCCAATTTTTGTTTCATTGTCTTTTTGATTGTGGATTTTTGTTTCCTACAGCCTTTTTAAATTTTTTTTTTCCAAATGATGATCAGATTTGCTGTTTCAGTTAAAACCGAACTCCATTTAAAAAAGCTTTTTTCAGTGAGAGTGATTTCCACATGAGATCTTCTATTGCCATTGTAGTAATGTGCTCCAATTCTCTTATTTATTAATCTCCCTTTTCTTTATGTATGCTTAGTAACTGGTTACGTGCTCTCATTTTTTTGGGCTACCTATTCTGTTTCTTCAAGGTTAGAAGCTGGTGAAATGTGCACTTTTTCATCTTTTGCTGTCCTTTAGGAGCTCGAGATCAGTTGAGCAGCCACAGACAATTTTTATTTTTCAGAGAAATCAAAATGACTCAGCTATAGCTGAAATGTTACAAATGGTTTAGGTGGTTGTTTTGGGCTTGTGTTTTTCAGGTGGGTTTATTTTGCTTTATTTTGGTGTTGTGGTGGTTTTGTTTTGGGGTGTTGTTTGTTTGTCTGGTTTTGTTTTTTTTTAGTTACTATTTTTATTTTTTGTAACATAGATTGTGGTGTGTGTAGTAGGGTATCCATTTTTACATAATCAACAGAAAAGTGATGTCCCTTCAGTTTGTTGTGTTTTGATTGGACCATTGTTTAAAGAAGCTATGTTTCTAGTTGTTACAAAGCAGTTGTACTTCAAATTTCCTCTTGATCCAAACAGATAATCTTCTAAGCTGTTTTTATCTTTCTTTAGAAGACTTGTCAGTGACACCCTGCAGTACAGCATGTGAAATCTTATCTGGACTCCATACTATGTTTGAAGTCACAGTATCAGTGTTTTTGTTTGTTTTCCTCCTCAACTGTTTTCATTCACTTTTATTTTATAATTGATATCTCAGAGATGTGTGAAGCACTGCAACTGTTTCTCTGAAAAAGCCATTTTTATCAGGCTTTAGAACATACAGTACATGAGTGATAGAAATTGAACATGACTGCCTGATCAAATTACACTTTTCTTTGCCTGGAGGCATCTGTTGGTGTGTCTAGATATTGCCATGTATTTGCTTAACAGTGCTCATAGTTTTGTCTTTCCTGTTTGACTTATCTAGTTGGAAGGGCCGTGTGTCCTGCAAATACAGAAAATCCGCAATGTTGCTGCACCAAAGGATAACGAAGAATCTCAGGCTGCTCCCAGAATGTTACGTTTACAGATGACTGATGGACACACAAGCTGCACAGCTATAGAGTACAATAGCATGTCAAAAATAAGGTGAACAACTTTCTTTTCCATGTTTTGCTTTGATACCTAAATGTCCTTTGAAATAATGGAGTGTTCCTTAGTATTTGATAAAAATTTGCTTGACAGAAGAGGATTCCTTCTTGGATTTGTATATAGAGGAGAAACTTAAATTCAGCACGCAAAGGTATATAGGAATGTAATTTACAGTTCTGTTTATGCTGAAGTACATAATGGAAGAAAGTGGATTTCTGCAGCTGTTTACTGAGTTGTGGTTTGATGGCACACAGCATTTTGGGGCTGTGTGTAAACCTGGGCTAAATCACCAATTTTTAGTAGTAGTAGATCTTTTGTCTTACCTTTGTAGCAGGAATGCCATGGGTTTGACACACCTAAACCAATGCAACTAATACTGCTTAACCATGGGCAGGCCTTTAACTTGGATGTTTCTTCAGTTAAAAGTGAAGGGTAAGAGAGCTGATTTACTGCTGAACATGGGATGTTTTGTGTGTTGGGTTATGGAGATGCTAAACATGATCTCTGGTGTTTAGTCTGTAGAGTCATGGTGTGCTCTGCACTCCTCTAATTCAGATAACTTTGGTTTAAAAAAAATCCTTCTTCTTCTTTCTCTGCTTGCTGCAACAGATAGATATAGATATGCACTTAATTTTGGAATGTCATCTTTTACTGTTAAACTGTTCCTTCTGATCAGGAGCCAGCTTGCAGTTTAGAGTGATGCTGTCAGAACACATAATGATACTTTAATTTTAGCTTGAGCCAGCAGAACTTGAAATATCATATTCCAATGTGAATATAAAGTGAGCAGTAAAGGAAGGCAAACAGACTCCTGTGTAAGTAGATTCTAGATCACAAAATATTTAAAGATGAACACCCAGTGCAAGACATAATTTGAAAGCCTTTCGATAAAATCTCAAAAATGTTGAAGAACTCATCACTCTAGTAGTGAGCTCTTCTTTTTACATATTAAAAGATTTAATTTGTGTTATATGTAATTGTTTAATGTTTGATGTTGGACTACTAAACTGCAATAATATGCTGTTTCAGTGCATAATATTGCTTTAAATAAATAAAAATCACAATTTTCCTTTAAATTATAGGTTTCCATAACTATGGTTTCCGTTTACCCCTCTCCTCTTGCCTAATTTTAATTTTTTTTCTGTATTTCTTTCATGTCTGTTTTTTGATCTCGTTTTCTTTGCTTTTATCAGAACAATCCAAAAATCTATTAACATTGCTAAGGTTAAATGCCACTGGTACTGTAATTGCCTGACTCTGCTATGAATGTTCCTCACCATGTGGTATGGGCCTGTGATTGCAATAGTACCTTTAGCATATTTTAAGGAGATTATTGGCTCTCAGTTGAAAGGTTTTAACTGTCTGTATCCTACTTCTCAGAAGAAGAAGCAGTTTCCAGATTGCATTGCTTGTCATATCTTTTGATTACATGTTGGAAATATGTGATTCTTTTATTCTTGTGCTGTTGCTTTTCCTAGGGTAGATTCACATGAGAAGAAGATAAGGTGGCTCCTTGTGGGAGCTGATGACAGAAAGTATTTGTATGTTTTTGAATAAGAAGCGCTACAAAATGCATGGTTTTTGTATTTATTCATGTACAGTCCTAGCTCTTAGCAATGTGTAGGAAGGTTCCTTTCTAACCACTCTGTCTCTACTAAGTTCAATGTCTAAAATAAAATGAGATGATAAGTGTTTGGAGATCCACTCTTAACTGTAAATATGAGGAACCTACCTCAAAGTCAGTTTTCTAAGAATATTGTCTGTTAGTCTAAACAAATCATATCGTCAGTTGGATATTGTGAAATTGAATATTAACCAAACAGACAGATTGCCAATATTCATCTCTGTTAGAATTTAATTTGCAGTATGGAATTTTTGCATAATGGGTGGGAAATGTTCCAATAAAGCTATTGAAAAGTATTATGATTTTTGATGCTAATTTTTTATTATGATATATGAAATTGTTGTAATTTTAATAAGACTAGGTTTTTATATGTTTCTTTGTGGCAAAATATTAATAAATGTATTTGAATTATTTGGCTTTGTTTCTACCTCTAGCCTGAACACTCCACCTGGAACAAAAATTAAGCTTTCAGGAATTGTTGAAGTGAGAAATGGATTCTTGCTGTTGGATGACAGTAACACAGCAGTTCTGGGAGGTGAAGTGGAGCATCTTATAGAAAAGTGGGAATTACAAAGGGTGAGGTAACACCACTGGAAATGCTTGTCTTACAAGTTGCATATTACATTTAAAAATGTCAAGCTTATGGTGTTGACTGTGAACTTCCATATGATGAGCTTTTAGAACTCTAATGTCCCAATAGTTTTAGGGCTGCAGCCAGAGTTCTTATGTATAATGTTGCAAATTAAGAAATTACAAGTGATCTTGGCATGCGAACTGGTTCCTTTCTGTATTCTGCAGGGATTGAAACAGAGTAGCTGCTTATGAACATGATGGTCATTTCTGTATGAAGTATTATTTACTGTTGCTCCTGCTAAGCAGGGCTCAGTCATTTTTGTTAGAACTAGCCTTCTTTGGTGTTTGGTTGCTCTTAATAGATTTCAGCAAAGTGGTCCAAAATTTATTTGAATACTACAGTTACACATTCTAGTAGATTGTTCGGCATCCTTTTTGTGCTTTTATAGCTGAAAATAAGTTTTTTTTTTTAAACACAAAAGCATTCTTGGTTTTAAATGAAGCTTTCAGAATAAAAAACGTTCTGGGGCCAATAGCAGAACCATCCCATTTTATGATTTTTGTTCTTACTTAGTATTAAGTGTTGTAATTTCTTTCTTCAGTTAAAAAACACTGAATTTTAAGATAGATGGGGTAGAAGAGAGAACACAGACCTAACACATTCTTAAGAATGCTGTGTAATTCGTAAGACAAGAATAGAACTGGTTCACTTTCTTGGTGGTATTTTGGACAGTCTGTTTTCATATTTCTTCTACCTGGACTTTAACAAATAAGTTTTTCTTTATAACTATTAATTGTTTTTTGAAATCAGTATTAAGAAATAACTTGGATCAGATCCTATTTATGCAAATAAAGAAAGCAAAGCATTTAATAACCAAAGGCATGCTGCCAACTGCAGCTTTCAGCGCTTGTTGGCCAGTTCTGCTGGCTGTATGTGGTACGTGTAACAGAGTGGTAGCTGTCACTGATTTGCTCTGGTAAGATAGAGAAAATTAACTATTGCCTGCTGCTATCCCCTTAGCTCTCTGATTCTCAAATTTCTGGAATTTGCCAGGGTATCATTTTCTTTTTCTGGTTGACTAGCTCACAGCACATGAATGTGGCCATGTCAGAAAAGCTGTTGGTGACCAGAAATCACTTCGGGCAGGTGAACCATGACCACTGGAAATTGTAGTTCCAGTTCTATATCCAGACTGACAGCCAGACAGATAGGGGTTAAAATAGTTTGTGGAAGCCCGATGCTACATGATAGCAGTTTCACTATGAACTTGGTGCTTCTAGCCTGTTCAGAAAGGTCTGCAGAAGAGAACAGTTGACAAATGAGCATAATTGCTAAAATATCTGAGAGATGATTAAGGACATTGCCATTCCTTGTCTAATCTTGCCACAGAAGCTTAAATAAGATGCTGAACTGTGTTTGCATAAAAAGATGTAAAACTTTAATTTGTGTGGCTATTTCAAATTACTGGTTTTGAAGCTATTTTTTTTTTTAATTTTTGAAGGCAGTTTTTTATTTTCTCTTCACTAGAAAGTCTGAGATGTGTTAATTTTTCCTTCCTGGGTAGATGATGAAATAAGGGGGTTTTATACTTAGTATAAAGTTAGTGTTATTAAGCCAAATAACATTATGAAACTTTAGAATAAAAGTTGTTTATCCAGTCTTAAGTTACTGCCCTTGCACCTACTTGTCATCTTCTAGTTTTTCAATTGTGTCACTGTTTTACTCCATTCAGAACAGTGTTTGAAATTCCTCTCAGGAAGAATCAAGTTTTGGTAATAAAAGACTCACACTACAATGTAACATATGTGGAATGAATGAAGTATTATAACACTGCATGAGGAATAAGTGTACTCTTCCTTGTAGCATTCAATTTTATCTAATAAATTCTTGTTTGGAAATTTCAGGTCTTTTCAAGTGTCCCTATTTAAGCAACAGCAAATAAATAAAGAAGGAGTAAATTAGACTGTTACTGTGAGATTTTTTTTTTTCTAGACTATTTGGAAATGTAAGGTAAAGTGTTGTGGACATTTTTAGGAAAAATACAGTTCCAGGTAATTACTGTTTTGTAGTGTTCCTCATGTTCTGATGCTGACTGATGTTCCAAACATGAAGGATCAGTACCTGAGATATTGCTTCTTATGAAGGAAGAGCAATTTTGTATTGCTATTAAACAAAACACCAGACAATATATACAATATATACAATATATACAATATATAAGTGAAGTCTGAAGCAAATGTGCTGAGATGATTGGTGAGACTGTTTGCTAGGCCCTTATACTTTTAAAACTTAGAATTACTGATCATCTTAAAATAAAGCTCTCTAGTATACTTAAAGATTTTTCTATTTTGGTGAAGGTGAGGGTAAATATTGAGATTACCTCATGGGAAAAGGGACTAGTTTTATGTATACTTCAAAATACAAGTAGAAAGAAGGGTACAGTAGTGCATAATACCTGGCAATCTCATATTCTAAACCTTAGTTTCTTAAGAGAGTCCCTAGGAAATATGTTTTTAGTATCATGATGCAAATAGAGCTAAAAGGGTAAAAGAAGCATACTAAATGTATTTATAACAAAGTTTATTGTACATGATAGTTGCTGCTGGGGTGTGAGGAAATTTAACTGTAAGATAAAGAAGATTGTTCATGTGACCAGTTTGCTTTTTATTTGGTGCAATGTGAAATTTGGTTTCTAAAGCAGCTACTCTCACTTCTCAGCAGAGAATGCTCCTTGAGAAGAAGATGTAAGGCTCTTATTTACCATTAGATCATTAGAATTCTTTCATTATGAGTAACAGTTTTATACAATAAATTTTCATGATTCAAAATTCATGTAAAAGTTGGTAAATAGGCAGTCAGTTTTTAAGGGCTTTTTTGCCATTTGCCCAGTTGCATGTTTGAGCAGTAGATTGAAACAATCTTTGTCTTCTATGTGTTTTCTTGATTCTCATTTGGCAAAGAAAGAAAAAAGTGTAAATTCAACATGCTCTTCCTGGACATAGGACATGAGGAATTAATCCAATGCTTGAGTTCTTGGCTAGAGTATAATTATTTTTTTTAATTATAATTTGATTCAGTGTGGGAATTCATTCCAAAATTGCTTGCATTTCTCTAGGTACAAGCAAACAAACAGAAACCCCAGAGTAAGTGCAGGGTTTGTTGCACCTGGAGTGCCTGCTCTGGGGAAGTGAAGTGGCTTGGCTGTGAAATCACTGTTGTACTGTGCTGCTTCAGTTATTAGGTACAGGGAGGTATGAGCGTGCTGCAGTGATCAGCCCTTGGTTAGCTCTTAAGTCTAAGGCAGCACTTTAAGTGAACTGATTGAAACTAAAGCAGAAAAATTTTATGATTTCTGCACTTCTAAGTGCTTTTTTTGAATAATTTATTGAATACTTTATCAGTGTTTTTTGCTCCAAGGCATGAGGAAAAGGATTATTCTTTTTTTTTCAACCTTGAAAGGAATTAATAACCATAAATTATTTAGAAAATAGTCTTCAACTTTTGAAAAAAGTGGTTAACTTGAAAGGAGTGGACCAAAAGTTTTAATTTTAGTATGTATTAGCTAAATTAATCTACTGCTCTGTTTAAGAAATTCTCAGATAACATAGTGGCTTAAAGCTTATTCGTGTTTTTACTCAATTTCTCAGATGATGGATTTAAATCAGTTCTACATCAGGGTAATAAATATATAGGTAAATGTCATAAATAGCTTAAGTAATTAAGGCTGTCTCTGACAAAAGGGAGTATGTGCAGTCATGCATGACTGTGTATTGGGTAAGAAATGAAGATGATAAAAGAGATACATTATGGGAAATGCAATTTTGGTGCATTTGAGGAGCATTAAGGACCTGTTCTTTTTTTTTCCTAGTAACACAGCATTTTGTTTCCAGCAGTGGCAAAAAGGAGATAATTTTTAGGGAGAGATGAGAGTCTGAGCGCTTGTACAGCCTTGGCATACAGAATTGCTGTGTTATATCAGGGGCTACAATTCTGACTCATACTTTCTGTGTTTGCTTTTGCATGGGATCATGAATTTCACAAAATGGTTGAGGATTGAGGTCATCTGGCTCAGTCAAGGCCCCCTAGAGGCCATTGTCCAGGACAGTGTCCTGGCAGCTTTTGAGTATCTCCAAGGATGGGTACTTTCCGACCTCCCTGTCTCAGTCACATTCAAAAAAGTGTTTTGTGATGGAGGGAATCTCCTATGTTTCAATTTCTGCCCATCATCTTTGTCATCTTACTGGGCACCACTGAAAAGAGCCTGTCTCCATCATGTAGATTGCTAAGGTCTCCCTAAACCTTCACTTCTCCGGGCTAAATTGGTCCAATCCCTTTTTAAATGCACTGTCTGCCTTTACAATCTCTACTGGCAGCAAATTCATAGGATGCTGTATAAAGAAAGATCTGCTGCCTATTTGTGTGCTGCTTTGTTCTAATAGTGTAGATTTTGGTATATAACTGAATTTTCTACATTTGTTCTATCTATTGCCCTAGTGATTATAAAAAATTCCATAGTTTTCTTTGTTTCTCTGCCTCTCCTCCAACCTTCTTCTTAACTTAAGTGACCCAAGATTTAAAAATATGATTATTTTTTTCTGCTTAAAATGTCCATCTTACAAGTTTCGTATACTTTCTGAAATAGACACATTTATATAATCTGGTTTCTGCTTGCAATTTGTTAATTATCAAATATTTTTTTACAGAGTTTGGCAAAACACAATAGGAGTAACATTGGAACTGAAGGTGGTCCTCCTCCTTTTGTACCTTTTGGGCAGGTATAGTGTACTTCTCTTTGTCACTTCATAAAAGTACTTATATTATATCTAGGGACCTTGTTCCAGTTAGGTAAAGGCGATCAAAACACCTTGGATCTTGATAACTTGGTTATCAAAAATGTGCCTGTTAAAAAATACCCCAAAACTGTGTTAATCCTGTCTCTTTTTTGTGCCAGTTTCCAGTAACATTTTTCCTCTCAATTTCAAACTTAACTTCATTTAGTGTGTGGAGCCTTTGATTCTGCTGGTCAGATCATGTAGGCACTAATGCAGTCCCTTCTTAAATGCCCAAGAATTTGGCAAGGATCATCAGATTTCCAAGAATCATCATGATTTCATCACGATGTCTTAGCTACATGATAATAGTCTTTATCTGAGGGTCTTCTACTCTAATGGAATAATACTTTGGTCTTTCTCAAATGAGAGTAGGCAGAAGAGTTAATTAAAATTTCTTTTGCATTTTCAGAAATGTGCATCTCATGTGCAAGTGGACAGCAGAGACCTTGATCGCAGAAAGACTCTGCAAATGACAAATACTGTAAAAACTGTTGCGGACAATGATGAATTTGAAAAGCAGAGAACAGCTGCTATTGCAGAAGTAGCGAAGAGCAAAGAGGTTAGAATGCATGTGTTGCAGCATTTTACTGACTGTGATTGATCTTTTCTTGTTAAGTATTTCTCTCTTAAATGACAAATGCTTTCTGAAATTTGCCTGCTTATAATTCTGCTCTTGTATCTTTAAAAAGATGAATCAGAATTAGAGTCCTTTTGGATTGATGGCTATGTTCTTATTTTAATAAAGCTAATAAATGTATCATAATGTTTTATTGTAGATATGATTTTGTTACCTCTACTAAAATATGAGGGGTTTACAATATCACTAATAAGATTTAGCTAATTAATGCAGGTTATCAATTTTCATCTGCTTTTTAAACTCTCAAAACCCCTATGATTCCCTGAACTCAGTCTGAAAAAGTAGCTAGGAAATTTAGTTCCAATGTGTCAGGTTTTTATGTTCTCCTTTGGTCTTCTTTTTAGTTTTTTTCTCAAATTGAGTAAGTCATAAAAACTAGAATTATATATCCTTTTTACAGCCTCATTTGGGCACAGGGAAAAAAAAAAAAACCCTAACTAATAAATTAATCTTTTTCTGTGTGTGTGTAAATTAGTGCTTTATTTGTTGACCCAGAGCATAATCAAAAAAAATATCACTACAACAAAAGTACTGCACTTTTTCTACTAGCTAAATATTGAGGTTTATTTTCATAAATTCTGTTTGCTGAAATGTTATTTTTGTGCTTATCTAAAGACCAAAACATTTGGAGGAGGTGGTGGTAGTAGCAGAAGCAATCTCAGTGTGAGTGCTGGAGGGAATCGAAACAGGGAACTGTTCCAGAAAGAGAAGATAGCAAAACCAGAGGGGAAGAATGAAGGTGTCTACCGAGAGCTGGTAAGGTGGAAGACTTAAATGGAATCTTAAAAGTGTAATATTAAAAACTAAACCCCAAATATAACAAGAATAAAATCAAAATACCTCGAGGAATGATGACTTTCGTTGCAATTAATTTTGAGGTCTGCTTAGAATACTTATAGTGCTTTTCTACCTTACTGAGATGTTTATGAGTTTCACTGTGATTCTGGGCTAGATATTTATCCAGTAAAATTTAAATATGCATCTTAGAAGTTAGATTCCATTAGGCTTGGAGTTGTGTGATTTTTATTTTGTAGGGTCTTGATATCGCTATTTTTGAACCTATAGACACAGTGTTATATTCATGGGATTCCAGTTAAGAAGTTTTTGATGCAGCTATTGAAGTAGATGGGTAACTGGTATAATTTTGGTGCAGGTGCAAGGTTATTTTGTGTACTTAATGCTTTGTGATTCCTGCTTTGCTTTTTTTTTCATCAAGCTCTATACACTTTGGAATAATGGAGCCTGTATTTCTGCAGAAGTAAATTTTCTGCATTTCTTTGCTTTCTTCTGCAAAAACCTCTAGCCAATTATATTTTCTCCATGTTTTAAGAAGCAACTGGGTTTTGTATTGTCTGTAAATGTTGTGAAAGGGTTCAAACAGGAACAGATGGCGAGTTTTGATACCCATATTATTTTGAGATAGTTTTTATAGTTTTCATGTAGACTAGGATCATTTGTGCTTGAAAGCATGTAATAGTAGAACTGAAAACTAATGAATTAAAAATGATACTACTGCTAAAAAAAACCTTGATTAGCTGGTTCTTTTGAGATTGTATGCAAAAATTTTATATAAAACTGAAATATTTATAATCAATTAAACAAGAAATATTGTTTCAATTAAAAACTAAAGAAAAATTAGTATAAAATCTGGTGGGTTTATAGAGTGTTGTATTTATTACTTCTGTGTGTACCTTTTATTTCAGGTTGATGAAAAGGCTCTAAAACACATAACAGAGATGGGTTTTAGCAAGGAAGCAGCAAGACAGGCTCTAATGGATAACAGTAACAGCCTAGAGGCAGCATTAAATTTTCTTCTGAACAACAGTAAACAGAAACCCATTCAGGGACCACCACCTAGAGGTAAAGCTTGCAAAGAGATGCTTTGAAACTGTTTACAAGCCAAGGAATTTGTGTATGGTGGATTACTAATGTAGTATTATAAGGGCATATCTGCATGTTTTTTTTTTCTGGAAGTTAGAATGCATTGCAAACCTGAAAGCAAATCCCTAAGAAAGGCCTCTGTGTATTATATTCTTGTGAAAATGTTTGAATTGGAAGTCAAATATTTAATTACCCTTAAATGAGAAAGGTGTATCCTAGAATCACAGAGGAACATGGGTTGGAAGGGACCTTAAAGATCATCTTGTTCCACCTCCCCAGACAGAGAGGCCACCCACTAGACCAGTTGCTCAGGGCCCCATCCAACCTGGCCTCGAACACTTCCAGGGATGGAGCATCCACAGCTTCTATGGACAACCTGTTCCAGTGCCTCATCACCTTCATGTCAAGGATTTTTTCATCACATCTAATCTAAATCTTTCCAGTTTTTAGTTTAAAATTGTTCTTCCTTGTCCTATCACTGCCTTTCTGTGACAGAATTTTTTAAAGACAGAAAATACAAACATTTTGTAAATCAAATGGAGGGGTGTATGAGTTTTTTTATTTTTTTATTCCCCATTCACAAAAAGCCTTTAATGCTTGCAGGTAAGGGGAAGGGCCGAGGCCGAGTAAGACCTGAAGATGAAGAAGAGCTAGGAAATACCAGACCATCTGCACCAAGCACACTGTTTGATTTCTTGGAATCCAAAATGGGTACTCTAACAGTAGAGGGTGAGTTACTGAAATTAATGTATCTGGAACAAATGTTGGACAGTGTTGGTAAAATTCTTTTTCCTAGCTCTGTCATCTAAAAGTTGATTCCTAGAACTTCCTCCACAGTCAGTCATTAAAAAAACATAGTATTTGGAGAATTGTTCCTTTCCTTTGAAGAAAGATCAAATAAATTGCTCTGTGGTGGTTAGATGTCTAAAAGTCAGTATTTTGAAATAAAATTATGTAAATCAGTTTGTTAATCCAATTGGATTCTTCCTGAATCATGAGTCTTCACTCATGATATCATGAGTCTTCACTGCATTTATCAGAAATCTAAAATATCTAAAGAAAATACCATTCAAATACACCAGCATTCTGCATTAGCTGATACAATTTTATAAACTGTTCAGGTAACGAATATAATCACGTTTTCAGAAAGCAGGTATAGGGAATGATGTTTGAGATATTTCTTGGCAACTCATTTTATTTACCAAATATTTGGTATATATGTGTTAGGTTTTTTACAGTGAACAGAAAGAAAAATAGTAGTAGTGTTTTTTGCTTACCTTGCAAACATTGCTTTTTCTATGGATATGTTTTGTCCTTATATTCAGATATTACAGAAGGCTTTTATGTTTGACTGAAAGACATTTAAAGGAAAATATAAGAAATAGTCACTGTGGGTTATATAAATTTCTTATTGTCAGTGATTTTGTAGTAAGTAATAGTAGTTTATCAAGACTTGTGAAATGAGTGAAATGCTTCTTTTAAAACTGTAGTATTGATTGCTTAGGGGGACTTATATGTTCCTTTGGATTTAGTACATGTGTGTAAACAATAAAGCATAGTGTTATGTAAGTAAAAAAATAGATATATTTGTTATGTTTACTTCAGTTTATAACCTTCAATATTGTGTTTTAAGGACAAATACACATCACTTTTATGAGGTTTTTTCCTCTTAAATAAAAAGAAGCAGATTCCATAAATGTCATAAGAAGAAAAACCTAATTCTATTCAAACTTTTTAAAGGTTTAGTACTCCTTCAGTTACCAAAGGTTCTGACTTACTTCTTAGCACAATACACGAGCTTTTTGGTTTTTTTATCACTATGTTGGTTTTTCTTGCTTTATCTGAGTGATCAATATGTAATCCAGTGTACTCTTCCTGAACCACTTTCCTGAAAAAAAACCCAAACTCAACTTGTTAGCATTTTTGAAGAGTTCAGAAAGTGTTCTGATTATTTTGTGAAGTTCCTTTTCTGCTTTTTTTTTTCCTTCTGAAAAAAAAGTAGATGTTGTACTTTGTAATTTGTAAGACTTTGAAGTGGTTTCTTAGTTTTGTGTTCTTAGCTTTTATTTTCCTTATTGAGTGTATATAGCCCATAGGATTGCATCTCTCTTTTTATGTCAGTTTTACTTTTGATTGCAGAGTCTTCTAAATGGATTTTTTTCAAGAAATACATAGGCATATGTATTTTTTACTTTTAAAAGTGCTTTTTTCCTTGCTGAATTTGAGATAAGCTCTGCAGTCTGATGAATTCAAACACGTCCTTAAAATCGTATCTTGAAAGTTAATTTTCTGCCATTTTACTGCCTTTGCCTTTGAAAATAATTTTGGTTAAATTACTTGTCTTAAGTTCCATTCAAACTGAGATGACAGGAGTTTTAAAAGTATTTACAGAGCAATCTATCTGCAGTGACCATGCTTAGGACTGTGAACTCTTCAGTCATGAAGTCGGCATCCAAATGTCTGCAGAAAACAGGATATATATCTTACTAGTACCTCTTAAATTTCATTTGATCCTGTCAGCTGTGAGCAGTAGAGACATGTAGTTTCAGTTAGAATTAGAAAAGTATTGGTCAGAAATGAAAGGCACGTTAGAGAAACCAATCGAAACAACTCAAATATGTAATGTTACATAGCCAAGAATATCTCTTCACTGGTTTTCCTGCACAGTAATACACTAAGGAGTGCCCAGGTTGGCAGGTTTTTCTCCATTTATATTCACCAAACACTGTACTACACTACATATAAAAGAAGATAGATTCTGTAGTATTTCTGGTACCTTGCTCTTCTGGATGGTCTCTAAAATCTCATATTGTTTTTTAGGTATTCAGAAAGAAAGGGATTTGTATAGGGACATTTTGAATAAATGAGCATGTCCCTACTACTTCATGTTAGCATATGACCAGGAGCAGATGATTACCAGGAATGGCCATATTTATCATTATTGCAAGCAATAAAGCCCTATAGGCCTCAGACAGAGTGTAATTCCTTCTAAATGACTGAGAGTCAATGTAAAATCCAGAAAACAAAAGGCAGTTTTGCTGAATGGAACTAAATATTTTTTAATCCTGTGCTACACCAAATTTTCTTCAAAATCTTATATGATTTTGGGAGAGAAAGTGTCTGAAAAGAAGAACTGTTTCTCTTTTCAAGTATACGGAGGATTGATTTGCTTTGTGCATCCCTCCTTGTTTTTCTTATCTACCATTTCTAATTGCACCTGAAATCTTTGTAGTGTGGAGAATTTCTAAATTCACTTCTGGCTTGCTGGTTCTATTGCTGAACAGGAACTGCAGTACTGTTATTGAATATTTTTCTTTGATTTGGAACGTTTTCATCTTGCATTTAGACCAAGCAGAAAAACATTTATGTTGAAGTACCTTTGTTTTTTTGTCTTTCAGGAGGTACTTATATTCCTTTTAAAAGATAAGACAGCACATTAAGTTTCTTGTTTAGTGTTTTTTTTTTAAAGTACATATTAGTTATAAGAAAGTATGTTAGTCTTTTGCCCCATAAGTGGTGTCTTGTGATGTTTTTTTTTTTATGTTTTATCTCCTTTTTTCAGATAATGAAATATTGTTTTAAGTAATTACAGCTGTTAAAAGTATTAAATACCTGACTCCATGATCTGCTAGCTCTTGTATTATAAAACGTAGCGTACTGTGAACACACTTTATTTGGATGACACTTTATTTGAATGAAATGCAAAGAATTAAAACAAACATATCCTTAGCTTTAAACTGTATGTTTATTTATTCATTTATTTATTTTTAACTGTGACTGGTTGGTGGCACCTAAAAAAGTATTTCTGTGTTGAAATTAAGTCGTTTGAATTTTGGCAAGAAAAGCTTCCTAACTGCAAGAGATAACACAAATAGTAGACAAAATTGCTTTCAATTAGCTGCCTATGCTTTCACCTGGATAATTTCTGCTACTGAACACAAAAGATTTTTTCCATTAATCTCCTTATTGTTTTCCTTTGTTATGAGGAACAACTCATCTATCTTTGCCAGCTTAAATAAGTAAACACAAGGATTATCAGAAAGAATAAGACAATACCAAGAGCTCTGGTTGTAGTATTAAGGAATAATGAACATTATTCTTTATATAGTCCCAAATAAATTCAAGTTTGAAATAAATTGGTAATGCAATACAGTGTAATTAAAAAATACTTGTTTCATTTTGTATATCTGGGAGCAAGGGTGCTTGGAGGGGAAGAAAAGTGTCTGACTTCTGGAGTTAAAAGAAATTTGTAACATTTGAAATCTGCCATGTAGTAGCCGTGTTTTCAACAAATACGGAATGCTATTGACAAGAGATCCAAATTGAATAATAGTCATATTTCTTATTCAGCTTTACTTCTAAAAATTGGACTTCAGTCAGAGCTCATTGTGACTATCAAGAAGATCACTATTTTTGTTGTATTGGTATGTTAGCATTGATGATATATGTTACAAGGCTTGTACCTGTATTTTCTCTTTAAATATAAAAGAGAAAAATATAGTAAATTTCTTACATTTTAAAGAATAATAAAAAAATCATCTGTTTTTGTTCCAGTCCTTTAATGCTGTTAGTTAAAGTTTGTAGTGAATACAACAGCAGAACGTTTTGGATTTTTTTTTTGTCCACTTCTTTATTATCACTCTTCTCCCCACTCAGCTTGTATTTGTTTTGTTTCAACAGAAACATGCACTCAGGTCCTTGTTCTTCAGTGTTGCTACATTTTAGAAAGAATTATATTGATAATTATTTAACTTGTCAAAGCTATTGAATAATGGGAATTTTACTTCATGCTACGAAGTGTGTGCAAATGTATAACTAATTTGCTTCTAAATTTTTAATCTTCTGGCCTGTACAAGATAGAATATGCCCTGGAGATAGCTGTCTCAAAGATATACTTCCATACAGTTACATAAAAATATTTGGTTTGAGAGGAGAAACCCAAAACATTGACACCAGTGTGGGAAGGGCCACTGTCTTTGAATTTAACCACATTATTAAACGTGACAAAATCCACAGGAGAGGGCCACGGGAAACTGTACTCTTTAAATTCCATTGTGCATTGAGCAGTGCTTTATAAATTGTGTTGGCTGAGATTTCCAAGTGCAGCAGGTCCTGCTGGTCTCTTGTAATCAGGGCAATGTGATTGGTCCTGTATGATATTCTTGCGTCATCACATACAAAAGCCAAAATAAATAACATGAGTGAGTGTTCAAAACTGACGCCAGTAGATGACAAGACCCTTATCATTAATTTTGAACTGTATTTTTTCCAGACTGTGTTCCCAAACTTCTGGTTACAACAATGATGACTGGGTTAACCCATCTCACCATTTGAGAGTAGCTTACTAAATCTTCATGCTAAATGCCAAATTAATATTTGTTATAGCCCTGTAGGAGGCATTACATTTCTGGGAACAGTTGCTAATGGTTTGTTGGAGTTGGGACAGGAAGTAGAAGCAGTTATGGTAGCCAGTCGGTGAATGGGATCCCTTGATGCTTGTGTTGATCCCCATTTCTCATAAAGAATCTTTAGAATTCCTTTGTTTTTTTGGTGATCAGGCCAGATAGCACAAATACACGAAGAACCAGTACTATTCTCACCTACTGGCTTTTTTTGTTGACTACTGTTGACCAAGTGACATGTACTTGGCAGTTTCCATTTGTGAGTGATTTATGCTTGAACATCAATCAATCAATTAATGTGTCCTGCTCATTGAAGGCTGTCGTGTATGATGCAGTCCCCAGGGAAGCTTTTAGCACAAGAACTGCACCTCTGTAGAAAACATAAGTTTATTGGATTTTGCATACCTTAAGGTTAGACTAAAAAATGTCAGGTGTTTTGTGTCAGCCTTTGTGTGTCACAGTGAAGAGACCTAGAAAAAAATACCCGTGTTCATTGTTTTGAAATTTTCTAGTCACTTTACCTGCTGTCTAACATGTAGTATTATTTTAACTTTCCACTACTAGTTACAAACTGCCCCCCCCCATAATTGAAGGATGCAACACTCTTTCAAATCAGCTTGTTGCTTTTATGTTCTGATCAAATTATGTTGGGTGGACAATTACATACTATGAAACTGAATAGAAATTTCAGTAGCTTTTTTGAATTATAGCAGAATATGTCTATGTTCTGGTTTTTCCCTGAGATTTTAACTAAACTGTAACTGCTTTGCATGCTTTTGTGTGGTATAGAGCCCTTGTATGTACTAAGTACTGTCACTACCCATCTCAGCTCAGGAAAAAATTTATTCATTTAGAAAAAGGGCAAAGGGCAGCCTTCAAGGGCAAACATTTTGAGTCAAAGTCTAAAATCCTGCCTCCTAGCAAAGTATTACTATGCCAAATCTAGTCATGAACCCATTCCTGTTTTCTTCTGTTGGAAAAGTGACTTTTATTTAATGACTTTAATGTTACAGAATATTAAATAAAATGATTTATAGTGAATTAAGTTAGCATTTTATATGCATTTTCCTTCAATGGTGTGTACAAGGGAGTAAACATTTTCAGGGATCATCAAACTGTTCAGTCATTTCATGTGTAATTAATATTAGGAATAGACATAAGAGCTTAGGTTGGCATAGGAAGAGTGGAAGTCTGAGCATTTTACTACCAGAAGAGATATAAATTAAAAGTCTTGTGAACAAAGACTGTTAATTAATTAATTAGGAAGTTAAATCTTTCTAGATGATAGCAAGTCTATAGGATTGGTATTATACAGAAGTAGAAAAGTGTAATGAAGATACTTAGTGAAAAGTTACATATAGAAAGTAAAGAAAAACAGTATTTTCATGTCTTATTTGTAAAGAAGAAATAAAGAGGTACTTTTAACTATAAAGGTTTTACTCTAACAAAAAAAAATAATTATACCAGATTTAAAGTAATCTTTGCATTTTTAAAAAGATAACGCGTATTTATGAAACTTTTGTATCTTTCTGAGTAGCATATTTTTACATATTAGTTCATTAAAAGTGTGATGGGTTTCAAAGTAATAAATTATAGAGTAAGATGTATTTTTACCAAGATCATGTTCATGCTAAACCTTATGTATGCTTATGCCATGTTAAAAAATAAAAGCACTAGGTCATTTTAGTAAAGCAAATGCGACTTCTAAAAGTTATGCTACATCAAATAAATGTAAAAATAGAGTTATATTCTTACTAGGCAATTTAGTAAATTAAATTGATAAAAATTCTGTGAGCTACTAATAATAGTGCGATGCTTGAAAGTATTTTTCTAAAAAAAAATGAACCAGATAAAATTTACATTTTAATTTTAACTTGCTATCTAGTGTGTAATTATGAAATTTGATACATTTGCTGTCAGGTATTAGCTGTCATTGTTTCTAGTGGTAACATTTCTTCCCATGGGAGTGTAGGAGAGCCTGAGTGCACAATCCCACCAGGCCCATGCACACGCCAGGCTCATGGACACAGACAAGAGAATGACACCTTTACAGCCACCCCCATGGCACAAAATTGCTCATATAAACATGAATCCCTCTAATGGGTTTATGTTGTCCTTTTCCATGAGGTTTAAAGTCTGCTAGCAGATCTCATACCCAGCCACCAACATGTACACACCCACGTGAGTCTCTCCTGACCCCTGACCTCCGGTACCCACCTCAGACACCTCTGACCCAGCTTGTTGACTGGTACAGCCTGGAGTGGGTAGGAGGGTTACATGAGTGTACTTACCTGACCACTGTGTGAGCCCAGATCTGGAGTCTCCTTGGTAGATGGCCTTCAAGACCCATGGTCTCTCCAGTATTCAGCTGCCAGGTCTTCCTTGTCCCGGTTACCAGCTTATCCTACCTCAAATTTGCCAGTAGATTTAAAAACAGGTCCCCTGACATACACAACAGAGAACATAGAAAGAGAGTTTAATAAGGAGATGAGACAGATTACATGCAGGAATGTATTGACCAGGAACCAACTTACTTGCAACTTTCTTGTTTAATATACTTTCCTCTTTATTGCCCCTGGGTTCCTCTTTATTTCTTCCCTCCTTTTGCTCTTCACCTAAACAACCCATTAAAAATTCCGTATTTGCCCAAAAAGCTCATAATTCCTTGAAAAGTTTCATAGATACCCACAGCTCCCTTCCTCCCTAGCAGGCCATAGCATGTTTCCTCTTTCTTGTGATATTAATGATAAACTTGTCTCTGTTCTCATCAGTTAAAAGTTCTGGTCGAAGCTCTTAAAGGTGACACTTGAGCAGTTCCTGTTACGGCTCACTGATCAGAGTCTCCAGAGTTCTGGGCTTTGCTACTCTTCCTGTTATCTACATTTTGCCAGCTGTGTTCATTTTATCACTTCTATTTCTTGCCTTTTCTCTTTTATACTGAATAGCTGTTAACAAGGTCTTTTTACAGAAAGTTTCTATTCAGATTAGAAGTATTCCCTTTTCCTCCTAATTTTCTTCCCTCTTCCTTTCTCCATCTTGGAATTCTGTTTTTCTGTCTTAAGTGGCTCTTCATCAAGTGAGTTGTCGATGTCCATAGGGAGGAATGAGTAATCTCCTGGAAATTTATGCCTGGTTTTTCTCTTGCTCATAGGTGGTTTGATTCCAAGTACAGCCCAGAGTAGTGTATATTTTCCAATAACAAGGAATTGCAGTTCAAATGTGTCTGCTAAATTCTCTGTGTGTACCATTCCATTTCTGTGTCAGAAAGGTGCATACATTTCCATAGAATACTGTTGCTTTATCAGAGTCTGAAACAGTATTTCTAAAATGTATTTGTGAAATATGTTAATTGAAATAATTTTTTTTCTTTGTAGAACCAAAATTGCAATTTCAGCCACCACATCAAGTACAGCACAAAGTTATGAATACAGAACAGAATGGCATCAAAGAGAATCATTCAAGACACGTTTCCCGCAATGACATGAGACAACCAAGGAATGAGAAGCCCCCTCGGTTTCAAAAGGATTTTCAGAATTCAAGGCAGGCTTTGGAAAGCGGTGGGTTACCAAGAAACAGAGGTCCTGAAAGGCACAGCTCTTTAGAACACTGGACAGATGAAAAAAATAAAAGTGACAGACATTATCTTAGAAATGATAGGTCAAAGGATTTGGGTTATCCCATAACCACTCACCAGAGTGATATTACTTTCAAAAAAAGGGATAACAACATGCAAAACAGAGTAGGAAAAGGAGTGTCTTTCACAGAATTCAAGGAAAACTCTGCTGCTCAAGATGTGACAGACAACAATAACCAGAAACGTGGGAAAAGGGAAAACCAAACACACAATTCTGAAAATTTCTGTGATAGGAAAGCACGAACAATAAGTAGTGAAGCCTTCATGGTAAAAAGTGAGCAACATTTTGGTGTTAATAATGATTACCAAAATCCCAGTAGGACTGATAATTTTAGTGCTGTACCAAATGGAGATACTGAGCATCATCAGAAAGGAAGACGAGTAGGACCTATCAAATCGTCAGGACCCACTACGATCCCGGCTTTTGATGATAAAATGTTGTATTACAACACCGGTCCCAAAAGGAGAACTGGGCCCATCAAACCAGAGAAAATATTGGAACCATCGATTCACATGGAGTATGGAAAAAGCTGGAGACCAGGGGATGAATGTTTTGCTCTTTATTGGGAAGACAACAAGGTATGCCTTTGCCAAATGAGAAGTATCTCAGATTGTACCTCTAATGTTTTCTTATGCAAATGTGGGAGATAATTAGCACACTAGTACAGACACATGGCCTTTGTTCATAGGTGTGTAGTGTGCTTCTTGCCTAGCTTCATGCTCTGTTTTTTATATTTATGAGATACATCACTTATATTTATGGCACAAAACTTTAAAGTGCTTAAATCAAGTCCTTGTTTCTGTCATGTAGGTGGAGTTTAGGATGATTTAAACTCCTCACTGAAGCATTAGACTTAAATGCAGAAAATTTGAAGGGATGAATATGGATCTAGTTGCCCATATTCTTTGCTGAGAAACAAAACCAGGATGCTGTGCTATCTGGAATATCTATAATGGTAGATGTGTAATACCTTTTTCTGGGACAAGTCAGCACGAAACCTTTAGCAGTACAAAGGAAGACTAAAGTCAGCAGGAATGGGACTGTAAAAAACCTGACACTTTTCTTTCAGTCATTACAGAATGGAAACAGCAAAAGGCTTAATTTTGATTAGCACTAGTAGACTATTAGCTGAAGAATTTGTGGAACAAATGAATTATGCTGCATGATAGTTTTGTATTACTGATTTTTTAAAAGTTTAAATACATTCTTTTCAGCTCTTCATTAATAAGATTTCTCCCGCAGCATGACATTTTACTTTCTTCTCCTTTGCTAAGAAAGTTTTACACTATTTTCTTTGATTTGCCATCATCTGTTCAGGAGTTCTCTGTCACTCTACATGGGTAGTTTCTTTGGGTTTTGACCCTTTCTGATAATCTAAGAACTACCTTATATATTGTTGTTTGTTGAATATGTTTTATTCACACCTTTTTCTGCTTTTAAAAAATTATTTGTTATATCTATTTTACGTTATTTATTATAAGCATTTTCCTTTTTTTTGATTTACATTAGCTCAGCAGCATAACTTTATTTTTCTCTCTTTTTTTAATATGACTAAAACCAATGATAAACCGTGCAGGGTTTTTTGGTAGTGACAACATATAGTGAGTTGACTCTCTTAAACAAGAATATGTAGCTTGAGTGGATGGATTAGTGAGAAGTATAATGGCATATTACTGAATTGTTTCTTATTTTGAGAAGCATACTTGCATTACTGTGAGATGAGATTTTTAAATTTTGGAAAGTACGAAGTTGCAAGATAAATACATATGAGATAATCCCAGAAGAGTATCCAGCAGATTAGAAGTGTTTTGGACAGTAATTGGTTTCTTGGTCACTAAAATAAATGCTGCTACTCACGTCTAGGACAATTTTAAAATGTGATGATAAAATAGAATACTGAGCTTAACCATTTTAGGAGGCAGTGATTTCTTTGTATTCAGTCAGATAAATGTGATTGAATACCATCAAGAAAGCTGTATTTGCATAAACATAAAAAAATCAAGTTTTGTGTTTAGAAAAAGGACTTTTTGAAGGGGCAGCTCTATCATATTTTCATCATATTTTTATCACATTTTATTATGTGATAAGTTAGGTATACAAGTACATATGGTGTATGTAGCTGATAAGCACTTACTGATTTATATTTTTAGTAAACATCTCGCAATAGCACTTCTCTGTATACAGCAGCATTTGTGTTGGTGAATTTGTTCTGCTTTCAGAGAGATGAAAACAGGTCTTTTAGATACTCAGTCTACTGAAATAAGCTGCATAGTTTCTCAATGAATATTTTAAATACATTCTGCCATGCCCTTGGAGTCTGCCAGGTGTAATTTTAAGATATCTGGTTTAATATCTGGTACAAATTTAAAAGAAAATATAATACTGACTAAGACTAAATATGTATACACACACAAAGACATATATGAAAAGGAAATTGTTAAGTATTTGTGGTATTTCTGGTTATGTTTTATGACCTTTGAAAATTTCTCTTTTAAGTTCTACCGGGCAGAAATTGAAGCTCTCCATTCTTCTGGGACAACAGCAGTTGTTAAATTCAGTGATTATGGAAATTATGAAGAGGTGCTTCTCAGCAACATCAGGCCTGTTCATGCAGACACGTGGGTATGTGATAACAAATTGTATTAAAAAATATAAACTACATAGTCTGTACAAAATATGTAACTCTTAAGCAATTAATACCTACTCATGCAAAGAATGCTACCTACATCTGTAGCAAGGTATTTGCGCAAATACATGAACAAAATCTTAGATTTTAGTTGTCTATATGAAACCTGACAGAAGTGTATTATGATGTGGCATTCTTCCTGTATAATAAATTTCAATTGTATTGTTTGAAAATGAATAACTGATCTGTCAGCCAAACAGTTTTATGCATGTTTTCTTTCTTAAAATTGTTACTTACTCTATTCAACCCAGTTTTTTGTTTTATTTCATGTACATTGTATGTTGCTCTGTAAGGCTTAGGAAACAGTAATTTAAAACATGTTCTGAAGCTTTTCACTACACGTGTATGTATGACTACAAATAGACATCTGTATCCCTTTATTTTGTATCATGATTTTATTCTTGTTTCAATGATTTCTTCTTTGCCAAATATTCTGGTGTTCATGTATGCATCAAAATCTGTTTTATAAAGTTTAGAATGTATTAGCCTTATGGAAGTTGGAATTTCAAAAGGCTTTACTAGTCAATATCATGGAAACAGATACATTTTGATTAAAAAAATGTCAGGAATGAACAATTTTTTGCTGTTTACTCTTACTATGAAAGGCTGCACAAAAAATATACATCTGCATCAATATTCCTTAATGATGAGTTGACTGCGCTTATTTTGAGTTCTTACATTTGGGTCATAGAGCCATGTTACTACTGCTGCAAAGGCTGAACAGTCAACTCCTGTTTCTTCCCAGTAGTCTTTCAACATGTATTGTTGCCTGTAGCTCTCAGATGCTGTTATGGCCTCTGAGATGGCCTTTTTGTACTTAAAAAGATGCCTGAAGCTCTCCCCAGCTGATGCATTGCTGGTTATATGAAAATTTGCTCTTTTTCCCCCCCTTCTTTTTGTCCTATTACCTGACCTATAAAATGCTAGTTACTCACTCTATGATTGTATTATTTTAACCCTTTTTCTGGGTTAATTATCAGACTTTTCTTCATTTGATTACGGTTTTGAGGAGTGGCTTTTATTTTACTTTAAGCCACTGAAAGTCAGCTCTCAGAGTCTAAGAACTTAGCCTAGTATTGAGACTAAGTTGATCCCAGTAGTGAGGTGCCATTTCCTACTTGATCCTACAAGTGAGGTGGTCATTTTCCCTGCCTTTTCTGCCTATGTCTGACCGTGTGTTCTTCCTCAACCCTCTCCTCCCATGGTGGAGTGTCAGTCATGTAGCCACAGGATGAGTTGAATGAAATGGCCCCCCGATTGGCTTATTTTATTTCAGAGTTAGTTTCTTAAAGCTGACACAAGGGTAGGACAATGTATGGAGAGGGGATTCTGACAGTAAGTATTGTAGTCCTGCTGCATCATGCTTCATCCTGATGGAGTTATTGAGGCTTCCTCTGTTGTTATTGGAGACAAAAGAGAAATTTCCAAGGACTTTTATTCCATTCAGAAGTGAAAGATACCTTTCTCACAGTTCTTTTTACTCTCAAGGGAACCTATTTGAATTGCATAAATTCAAACAATGAAATTTCAGATGATTATAGTTACACAAGATAAATGCCAATCACCATCTTCACAGTAAACATAATTTTATTGGGGTTTTTTTCTGACAAATTACTCTTTTGTTGCTAGAAGGTCCTTGCAGCTATAGGATTTTTGCAGAAGAATGTTGATTAGGACCTACCTCTTCACTTCTTTGTGTTTGGGTGCTAAGCATAATCCTGGTTATGCATTTGCAGTTCTTAATCACCCATTGATACTCGGGTTTGTCTTTTAAGCTGAACATGGTCATTCTTTGTTATCTCAGTGTTCTTATTAATGTATAAATCTAGATAGCATGCATGAATGCAAAATGAAGTTATCATGCTGCATAATTCTTTAGGATTCAAGTAATTTTGTTGTAGTTCCTCTTTACAAGAGAACAAAACAGATTTTAAACTCACTTCAGTAATTACTTTTTTTTCACTGATTGATGCTATTGCCACCAAGGAGCATGTATTACTGGAAATATGCTGATTTTTATTCCAGATGGCCAAGTTCCTTAGGAAAATGTTTTTGCAGGTGCTTGGGTCCATCACTGCTGGTCACTTTTTAAACATCACCTCCTAAGAGCACAGGAATAAGCAATTCCCAAATGTTGGAAGTCAAGCAGGCAAGGCAGAAGGCTGGCCTGAATGGAAGGGACCAGGAGTATTCTCTTGGAAATACAGCGAAAAAGGAAGGTGTATGCCCAGTGGAAGCAGGGTGAGGTGGCATGGGTGGAATAGAGATGCTGCTTGCCACTGTAGGGAGAAAATTTGTGCAGCTGAAGCTCAGTTGAAGCTGCCAGAAATGTGGGGGACAATAAAAAAGAGGTTTTTTTTCAAATATATTAATGGCAATAGGCAGTGTAAAAATAATATCAGCCCATTACAGGACAAGGATGGTCATCTCCCAAACAGGGACATGGACAAGGCACAGGGGTTTAGCACATTCTTTGCCTGCATCTTCAACACAGATGATGGACCAAGGGGGTCTCCGTGCCCTGAGCTGGAGAACCATGACTGTGAGAATGATCAGCTCCCAGTTCAATCTGGCATTGGGGAGGATTTGCTGGTCCAGCTGGATCACTACAAATTTATGGAGCCTGATGGGATTCATCTAAGAATCCTCAAAGACCTGGCTGATGTAATCGCAAATCCTCTCAATGATTTTTAAGTGGTCTTGGGAATCCGGAGAGGTCCCATCTGACTGGAAGCTGGCAAATGCTGTCCTGGTTTTCAGGAAGGGCAAGGAGGACCCTGTAAAATACAGAACTTTCTGTCTTACTTCAGTTCCTGGTAAAATCATGGAAAAGATTATTCTGGGAGGTACTGAAAAACACCTGGAGGATGATGCACTCATCACTCACAGCCAGCATGGCTTTGTGTGGGGAAAGTCCTGCTTGCGAAACCTGATTTCCTTCCATGACAGGGTAACCCACCCAGCTGACCTAGGAAAGCCAGTTGATGTAATCGTTTTGTGTTTCAGTAAAGCTTTTGATGCTGTCTCTCACAGTATCCTTCTGGACAAAATGTCCAGCCCACAGCAAGATGAACACATCATGTGATGGGTGAGCAGCTGGCTCATGGGTTAGGTGCAAAGGGTTTTAGCAAATGGGGTGACATCAGAGGTGTGATGACCGGTCACTGGTGGGGTTCTGCTGGCTTCATACTCAGCCCTGTGCTCTTCAACATCTTCATTAACGACTTAAACATAGGTCTCAAAGGAATAAGTTTGCCAACAACACCGAATTGTGAGGAGCTGTCAAATCCCTCAAGGGCAGAGAGGCTCTTCAGAGAGACCCAGACAAATTAGAGAGCTGGGCACTCACCAAATGTATGAGGTTTAACAAGGACAAGTGCTGTATTCTCCACCTGGGATGGGGCAACCCTGTTTGTGTGTATACAGTAGGGAATAGGAGGCTGGAAAGCAGTGCTGCAGAAAGGGACTGAGGGTCCTGGTCAGTGACAAGTTGAGTTGTCACTGTGTGCTGGCAGCCAGGAGAGCCAGCCGTGTCCTGAGGTGCAGTAGGCACAGCATCATCAACCAGTCAAAAGAGGGAATTGTCCCCCTCTGCTCTACAGTGGTGTGGCCTCACCTTGAGTCCTGTGTGCAGTTTTGGGCACTATGATATAGGAAAGACATTAAGCTATTAGAGAGCATGCAGAGGAGGGCAAGAAGCATGGTGAAGGATCTGGTGGGGAAGCTTTGTGGGGAATGGCTGAGGTGACCTGGTTTGTTCGGCCTGGAGAAGAAGAGACTGAGGGCAGACATCATTGGGGTCTTGAACATCTTCACAGGGGGAAGAGGAGGGGCAGGTACCCATCTCTTCACTCTTGTGACCAGTGACAGGACCCAAGGAATTGGCATGAAATGGCATGAGTTGGGAGGACATCAGGAAAAGATTTTACACCCAGGAGGTAGTTGAACACGAAAACAGGCTCCCCAGGAAAGTGGTCACAGCACCAAGCCTGACAGAGTTCAAGAAGCATTTGCACAATGCATTCATGTACATGGTGTGATTCTTGGGATGTCCTGTGCAGGGCCATGAGTTGGACTCCATGATCCTTGTGGGTCCCTTCCATTCAGCATATTCCGTGGTTACATGATTCTTAATCTTTCTTACCTGGCTGTACTGAAAACTTGTAGAAATATGCTGTATGTGAGTTCTGATGTCCTAATTCAGACTCCTTTTTGAAAGAGTTGATGATATTGAGAAAAGATGTAGTGAACTCTATTAAGGCATAAATTTAGTCTAAGTCTTAGAATTGATTATTCTTTGTTTGATACTCATGTGTTTAATTTTTTGTCCAACAACTATTAACCGATGTAAGTATACCACTGGGAGGAAGAAAAAAAAGCAAAGCAAAACATTGCTTGACTAATCACTTGAAAGAACAACCAAAGTACCACAGTGACCTTATTTTGATGACATTACATATTATTTAAGCACCTGAGCTTCTGGTCTGCTTTTAACAACCTTTATAATTGATTTTTGGTTTGTTCAGTTTTTTGGTGTTTTTTTTTTTTTTGCTTTGTTTTCTCTTGTCTTGACTGTAGATCAAATCTGCCTCATATTCTCTGAATACATTGTGCTTACCATCTTCATGAAAAAAGTATAACTAGATGACCAAGACTCCTTGATAATTGGTTGTGTACTGTCCATTACCCAGTTTGCCCAGAGTTCTTGTATGTTTTCAATGTCTGACACCTTACATGCACCTACTTATCTTTCTGATGGCTAGAAGTAGAAGATGATGCTGAGTTTTACATTAGGTAAACCAAAAAGGTAGTGGGGAGTTTTTTTTCAATAATCGCATACAATAGCAATATAAATACATTTAAGAACACTAAAACCGTTTATTGTTTTTCTTAGTGCCTGAAAAATATGTCCTAGGTATGCAATTCGTAAATATTTTTAATAATAAAACTGCATTTGGATTCCACTGTTCTAGAGTTCCTATAAGTGTCTTGTATGTAACACTACAATACTGTATTCCACTAGTTCCCTCAATGTAGCAGGGGTCACTTAATTAAAGTATTAAATCCAAATAAAAAAAGTCACTGAAATGCCATTGTAGAAGTAACAACTGCTTGTTTTTTCTTGTAAATGATGTAAAATTATACTAACAACTGAAAAACATCAAAAAGACCTTCCTGAATCACTTAATAATTTGTTTTGTGGAAAAAAAAATAAAGTCAAGATAATACCTTAAACTCTAAGTCTTAATTTTATTCTCTAATTTGTAGGATATTTTTCCCTTAATAAATTATGAAAATGTGTAGTCTAAGTGCTTATCTTGTGATGTTTTTCCCCAAAGCCAAGTAAATATTTTCTTTGTTCTCCATCCTCTATTTCCTTAATAATGTCATAGGTCTTTTTCCACCCTATTTACACTACAATTACCTTTTTTTCTTTTCTACTACTGTGTGAAGAAAATAAAGATCGTAGTGTTCCCTATGTATGTATATAGCTTCACATATATATGTTATGGCCTTAACTGATTGTTCTCTAAACAAGCTGGAATTCTTACAGATTCTTTGCTTACAATTATTCTAATTCCTTAAGAATTCCAGTTATGAAGTGAAGCCTATAGTTTAGCTTAGTTTCCTCTTCCTGCAGTATCTTGCACTGTATTTCTGCATAAAGTTATAAGAAGGCAAAAATTATTATTGAGGCATAAATATTATACATATTCCTAATTTTTCTATAATTTCTTTTGTTCTGTGGAGACTGAAAATCCATTTTTCAGCTTTTCTCAACTCATTCCTCCAGTAAGGAATGAGCTGAGGAAAGAAAATAGCAAAGAATCATGGATTGCAATTAATTCTAGCTAGCAGACAGTTCAGAGTTCAAGTTTGATAACATTGTGTCTTGTCACAGAACTTTAAGAGCTTCTGTGTATGTTGAATTACCTTGAACTGTAATTCGGGGCTTGATCATACCTGTCCTGTTTCAGGTAAGTGAAGAGGTAAACTCCTGTTAGTTTTCTGAATGTGTTCGAATCTCTCCCCAGCAGTGTAAAGAGCAGTGCTGAAAACCAGTAAATGGTAAAGGCTTACAGCTTCTTCTTTAAGCTGGAGAAGACTTCTGTCTACCTGTTTTATGGCGTTTTAAACCCATTAAAATGTCTTTATCTATGACAGGCTAATAACTACTGGAAGGATTGGGCACTGTTTCTTTATGGCTCTTAGGCCTGGATGGCTTTGGCATCACATTATGGTCTTTCTGTGTTGTGTGTTACATGTCAAGCAGGAAGTCTTTCCCACTGAATAATTAAGTAGGTGCAGTAGATAAATGTGTCCTCATTGACTACACTAAAAAACAAGGCTGGTAAAAGACAATGGTGCAGTCTGCCTAATCAGTTTTAAGATTCCTGTAGAAAAGATGTCCCTGAGTATTGCATCAGAGAAGATTCTGATGTCTTTAATTATTTGGCTTCTGTACTTTTAGGAAAATCTCTAGAATAATCTTACAGTTCAAGATAATTCAGTGACTCAATTCATTAAATGAAGGCTGGGTGTTTTGGACTACTCATCTTCCTGAGTAGTGGTGAATATTTATTGAAATTATTTTAAAACACTACTGGCATTTAGTTTCCACAAAAATCTATCTTTTGGCTTTATGAAAGCACTTGAGATGTAGGCAGTAATTTTGTGCTTTACTTTCAGTCTTGTCAAGATGTAGTGATTTCAGTTCCCCCTGTTCTGCTAGGCTGAAAAATTGCTTTTCGTAGTCTATCTTAAAGTTTTTTTTTTCTTACCTGAGACTTTTGTACTCACTGGAAGTACTACCTTGAATTCCATCGCATCTTTTGCATGCGATGTCATCATACATGCCTTCCTCACAATTAACCTTCAGGTTCTCTCAGAATAATTCTTTATGTAATTTATTTATTTCCCCAGCCTGTAGTGGGCCTCTCCAGTGCCCAGTACAGGGTATGATCACTGCCCTGATCCTGCTGGCCACACTATTGCTGATACAGGCCAGGATGACATTCTTGGCCACCTGAGCACAGCTGGCTCATGTTCAGCCACTGTTGACCAGCACACCCAGGTGCTCTTCCGCTGGGCAGCTTTCCAGCCAATCTGCCCCCAGCCTGTAGTGCTGCAGGGAGTTGTTGTTATCCAAGTGCAGGACCCAGCACTTGGCTTTGTTGAACCTCTTACATTTGTCCATTGATCCAGTCAGATCCTTTGTAGAGCCTTCCTACCTTCCAGCAGATCAACACTCCCACACAGTTTGGTGTCATCTGCAAACTGACTGAGAGTCACAACACCTCATCCAGATCACTGATAAATATATATTAAGCAGAACTGGCCCCAGTACTGAGCCCTGGGAACACCATTTGTGACTAGCCACCAACTGTTCTATCCTGTAGCAGTATAAAAAGTTCCAAATGTTTTTAAGCATATTTTGCCCATCATCGTCTTTTGACCGTCTTTCTATTGTAGAACTTGCAGGATGACATGCTCTTCTTTTTGTTTTTTTTGAGTTATGGTTATTGGCTGAAATATAGGTGCAATTTGGCAAATTTTACTTTAAAATGTAAAGGATACAAGGTATAAGTAATGTAGAGGTCCTGACTTTCAAGTTAAGATACTCTGTCTTTCATGGTGCTGTTCTGTGTTGTCTCACAGGCACAGTCTGTTTCAAGACTTTTGAATTGCTGTGTCCCTGCACTACCTGTATGCAGTTTTGTTTTGGTTTTTAATTAGGTGTTGGTTTATATATATTTCTTTAGAATTTTTCTGTATATTTATGGAAATAAATTTTGCCATGTTTTACTTTCTATTTTTTTTGTGTGCAGTCAGTCATTCACAAATAAATTCACATAGGTGTTTGTTTATTAAATATACACCTCTGTGTGGGACTTTGGGGATTCATATGTCAATTTCTGTCATGGGTGAGGTTTGTACCCAGCCTTCTTTCATAAAATGTCACCAAAAATCACCAAAACTCTCCCATTCCCTGTTCAGATTTTGATAGTGATTTTGTGTCCTAATAGGAAAGCATTAGATAATTTCTCATGGCATCACTGAGTCTTTTCTTTCTGAAATTTATGGTGGCATAATTTTCTGTTCACATGGTAAAACAGATTCAGCAATACAGCAAATACTTCCTCCTCCTCACCCTTCTATGGACTTCTATGGTTTTCCTCATAAGTGCACTTTGTGCAGAGAAACTGAATGCTGATATTTTTTTTTTTCCAAGTCTATGCAAGTATTCTGTTTCACTATAGTTTAGGGCTGTCTGTATTACCAGCCTGTTGGAAACATTTCCAGATTGTGGCTTTCTTCTGGATGGATGGAGAAAACCTGATGTATCCATTGGTTCTGTGTTAATTTATATAGAATATCTCACCTTAGTGTATCGACTCTTCTCTTAGAAATTGAAAAGAAACCTTTAAATATTTATAGTTTGGTATTGATACTGCTCAGTGATGAAGCTTTTACTAGTGAAAGGGATATGGTCTGAATGGCTTAAATGTGTACTTGTAAGGAATTTTTAAAATCCATGACTTATTCCTATATTGAGAATACAGTGACAAATTTGCAGGAAAGTATGTCTATTTCAACCACAAACTGCACAAGAAGAGTTGTGTGTTTATTTCATTGTGTGCCAGAGGGAATGACTGCAAGTATGAATAAACTGTGCAATACCCTTAAGGGGAATCAATAAGACAGCAATATGTCTGTGGGATAATCATGCCCTGGGCTTGCCTTATCCTAGTTTCATGGAAATGTAATCGAAAACCTGCATATTTAGAAAATGAATGAGTGCTTTGTTTCCACAGGTGAAACAATGAGGTACAAAGAAATGTCTGATTCCAAATTAACTGTTGTGTTGCTCCTAGTTGTCTCAGTTGTCTCAGATTAAGTATGTAAATATTTTCCTTGCTCATCCATTTATTTTCCATTTCTTGATTTTTTTTTTTTTTTGAAAATCTGCACATTTTCTGCTGCTTTCTGTCTACTTCACTTGAAACTCAGGATTATTTGGTTTAAGCAGAATAATTTAAAAATTAGCTAGTTTTGAAGCTCGAGTTCTTTATATTTTCAGCAGAGGAAAAAATGAGATAACTCTAATTAAATTTAATAGTGTATATTACATATTTCAGGATTAACAAATAATTTTATTATAAATCTAGTATCTTTAACTGATGTGTAATAAGGCATTAGTTGAAAAATTGCTGGTCCTGAGAGTGCTTTATAGAATTCTACAAAAACTGGTCTAGAAAATATAAAATTTTCTGAGGTTTGGTTAATAAAAGTCAACAGAAAATATTTATTATCATTAATTTGATTCAGATGCTAAAGAGAAGACTACTCAGGGAAGGGCATCTTGAAATTATTTGGAATACGGAAAAGCAACAGTTATTATGGGGTAGTTCCATGCCACTTAATTTTACATACCACAGTTAGGAAAATATTTGCTTGTGGCTGGTCTGTGTTCAGTGGAAAAGAAGACATATCCTCATAAGGATCAATTCCTTTTTCTAAGCATAAATAAGGGAAACAATGGGTATATGTTTTATTGTTTTCCTGTTTTGTTTTTTTTAATGCTGTTACAGCAAGTATGTTTTAACACGTGGTCAGTAGCTGTTGAAATTCACTGCTCCTGCATTAGGGAAATATTAACTGATTTTCTCTCTTGGATAAAAGACTTCATACAGAGCTTCAAAGTACAATGTAGAGTTTTATTTGTATAGTACATCAAAATCTCATGGACTCTGAGAAGCAGTGAAGGAGAAAGATTTCACTAGTATAGTAGATTAAAACATTTTGTAAATGGGTAGGGATTATTCTGGCTGCATATAGAAAGGCAACAAACAGTAATTGTGCAGTTGCAGTTCAAAATCACAGGGTGTTTTTAGTAAATCATACAGTAGCATACAGCAAGTCAATTTTATCCCTTTAAAGACAGTTAAATTTTCTAATAGTTGCCATAATACATTTGACATTTCCATTTTTGTGACCACTGTTTTACCTAATGTACTATTTTACTGGAGTGAAGCTAGGGCTATAAACTTCAGCAAAGCTATGGATGGTTTAGACATAAAAGTCAAATGAGAGTTAATATGAGTTTAAACTCATGTATCTGTACTAATTACCTAATGCTTGCAAAGTCCTGTATGCTGCGAGGTGCTTATTGGGTAATGAGTTTCAAGCAGGAGAAGAACTTGTGTGCCCTATAGATCCTTTACTATTACATATCCTGTGTGTTTACAGAGAGAAGATAAGGCATTAATAGGGCTAAGAGTTTATCTTACTGATCTTTTGTTAGTGAGGGGTCAGCTGTCTGCCGATCTAGCAGGATAATCTCAAACCCCACTTGCTCTTTTCTCATTATAATTTAACTTAGGAATTTGAATGCCCATAGGCCCACTCTAATATAAATGTGTTGTGCACTGTGGAAAATAAAAAGTGAGCATCTTCAGGCTTACAAAGATTACTCTTGGAGAAGATTACTCTGTGAAAGGCATTGATATTTTAAGTAACAAACCTAATTTGCAAAGAAAATTGATCAAAACCAAATATGTTGAATTATTCTGTAATATACACTTCAAAAAATGTCAGTACTTGGTTAAGACCCTTGAAAAACAACATTAGTCATAATTTCTCTTTTACTTAAAATTTTACACCTCATTTGATACTAGTTTTTGAAATTATACCCTAAAGCCACTCTAAAATTGTATAACAAACCTATTTTTCCCCCCACAAAATCCTTCTTCATTCTTAGTTATTATGGAGTTCAAAGAATCCATTTAAGTATTCATATAAAATAGAAGTTTAAGTAACACTTAAACTGCAGACACTTCAGCAATTTTTTTTTTCAAATATAGACTATTCAATATATTGTGCATAAAATAATTTAAAAATATTTCTTTCTAGAATACTTGTGAATTTCTCAATATAGCCATAGTATGAGTTTTCTCTGGTTTCTTTTTTTGATTCATCTGGATAATCTTGCAGTCTGTTTTTGATCCAAGCACTGGTAAGTAGAAAATGCAAAAACCAAAACAAGTACTCAAGAAGCTCAACACTGGATGATTAGGCATAAGAAGCAAATTCTGAGAAAGGAATTTAACCAGGAAAGAAGAGATCACTTGGTGTGTTAACAGCAGGAGACAGCTGTTGCCTGTAGAGTGGGCAGTGCAAAGAGGCATTAAATCTCGATCAAGAAATGGAATTTGAAATGCACATGAAAGAAAAGGTCATTTTGCAAGGAAGGCAGCACTCTCTTTGTACTGAACCAGCAAGTTCTCCATGCATTCAGCGTGTGGGTGAAGTTAAAACTACAGCTTAACTGAAGCAGTGGTTTGACACTACTGAAATGGAAAATGTCTTCTCCTTTCTTTGCCTTCTGTCTCCTCTTTGTCCCACAGTCCCTGGCCCCTTGCTGCTTCTTCATGCCTCCCTGCACAGGCTTGGGTACTCATCCCTTAATAGCCCACAGAGAGCTATAATTGAAAAGTCTCAGCAGAAGGGCCCAGTGAATGGAGCAGAATTTTCTGTCTGTAAGCAGTAAAAGACAGAGGTAACTACTTTGTAAGTGGCAAAAGTACAGGAGCTGCTCAGCTGTGACTTGCAGCTGCTTCCTAAATATATGTGAGCACAGCATTCAGCAAAGCTTTTGTGTCAATGCATAAGTTGTGTCCAGTTTTTTTGCTGTAATCCACCTATTCATTCTCACAAGTTATGCAGTAAGTATTCACTTCAAAGGACTGCGTTAAAAAAAAGAGTTTCTAAACAGTTCTTTTGAATGCAATGAAGTCTTGCAGTTGAAATTCAGAGAGAAAGCTTTTAATGAAGTATAAATTTACTCTGCTCTAATATTGTTCATTTGAAGAGTAAGTTGGTTGGTGAAGTATTTTAAATGCTGGATTTATAATTGATTCTGCAGCTATGAAATCCATTGATTTTTTTATGTAAAAGCAGGCTGGTAGTCACTTGTCTGGACTAAAGTTACCTGCTGATTCACTAAGGTCAGCTGGTCAAATCTGGTAGTGGTACAAGCTCTTCAGAGTATATGGGTCCAAAATACAAGCACTGAGTGTGGTTGCATTCCCATTTTACCTTTGTTTAGTTCTTGCTTCTCTTACAAGATGGAACAAGAACATCAAAAGTAACAGCAGATTTTTACAGCAAAACATTGAATGGAAGATGAATTTTCAAATTACTTCTCCTTCCTTGTTTGTCTTCTATTTTAGGTACCTAAAGAAAGCTGGCATGCTCCACCCTCTCTCTCTTCATTCTAACCTGTTGGTGCAAAAATTTCTTTGTTCATTTCATTGTTTGCATTGTGAACCTTTCCTTGCTTTTTCCTAAGGATCTCCCCATTTTTCCAGTCCTTTGCAGTTGTGCTTAGTGCTACCATTTAACCTCAGCGTTCATAGTCTGAGGTGGGCATAGTGTAAGTACTAACAAACTGAGTCCTGGATCCTGGAATTTTAGATAAATAATGAAAAATAATCTGAAGTATGGAGATAATAAAATATATAAATTTTTGGAGCAGTGTACTAATATAAAACCTCTATTGGTAACAGAAGGAGAATGAGGATGCTCTAAGAGAGATTTGTGGCCACCTTTGCTTTATTAAATGTAATTTAGATTTTATAATGATAAAAATAATTTAGAATGAGTCACAAGCAACTGATAAATTGAAAGCAAGCAGTAAGAAAGATTGGAAAAGTAGAGTTGATGACAAGATGTGTGACCTAACTGACTGCAGTTATAATGGAAGAAGTGTTGACAGATGAAGTTTTTTGGTTCAAGAAGAAAAAAAAACAATGAAGTGAGCATAAGATACATGCAGTTTTCCCTCAAAGAGTGCATGCTGTTCCAGAAAATGGCAATTTTTAGTGTAGGGTGGAGAGATTTTAAAGTGAGATAAAAGTCCACAAAATGGAATTGTTTCTTTAAGGTAATAAGGAATTTCCTTAAAATAGAAATAAGGATAAATAGGCTGTGCCTCTTGTGCTTGAACAAGACTGAGAGTGAAATCTTAACAATGTAGGGAGAGTGTCCAGAGGATGGAGCCAGACTCTTCTTGGTGGTCCAGCCAATAGAACAAGAGGCAATGGGCACAGAAACTGATGCACTGGAAGTTCCACCTAAACATGAGGAAGAACTTCTTCATTGTGCAGATGACCACACGCTGGAGTAGATTGTCCAGAGAGGTTGTGGGCTCTCCCTCACTGGAGATATTCAAGAACTGTCTGGACACAATCCTGTGCCATGTGCTCTGGAAGGACGCTGCCTGAGCAAGAGGTTGGACCAGATGACCCCCAGTGGTCCCGTCCAACCTTATCTGTTCTGTGACTCTGTGGAAATAAAATGGCAATAGAGGGTGAAAAAATCAGCAGAAATGAATTAAGAGTACAGTTATTAAGAAATGGCGACAGAGAAGAAATTCAGTTACTTGTAAAATAAGAAATTTTAAATAAAGATATGACTTGGCAAATTGTTATTTTGGAGAATATTAGATCCATTTAGGACCAAATTTGAATAGATGAGACCCAAGAAATGACAATGTGTCATCTGACATGAAGATGGCAGAATTCAACAAGATGGTCAGTAACTGTGTGTGGAGCCACTGTGCATAGGAAGGAATGAGGGAACACTTGAAAGGTGTTCTATTGCTCATTTGTTATTACCATTTGCGGCATTGCTCACTTCCACATTAGTCAGAGCCTCAAGAAAGTGAATGTGATTTCACATTTCACTCTTGCCTGTCACAGTAAAAATTCTTGATTTGGAATGTATGCATGTGACGCTTTGCATTCAATGTGTAAAGACAATTACACCAAAATAGAAGTGTGTAAAACAAATACTGGTTTGAATTTGACTTTACTGAATTCAAAGGATCAACAACATTAATTCTGAGATTTGATGAAGATTTGCTGCTGTAGAAATTTCCTCTGATGTGCCTACCCTCAGAAAGAGGTTAGCTATTACAGGTGAGAGGCTGTACACTGAACTATTCAATTGCCATACTATTTTCAGCTATTCATGTTTCTGAGAGCATACAGAAAGAGCTAAAGGTATCTAGACCACTTCAGGCATTTAGCTTACGTTTTAACACTTGCTGCTAGTTCAGCTTGCATTGTCAGTGGTGGGAGATGATCTCATATACTATGTTAAGTGTTTGTACTAAGGCTAGCAATGTTGCAAACTGTGTGGGCTTTTGTGTTAGACATCTAATGCTCTACTGATTTTTTTTTTTTTTTGATAATCGGTGTCTCTGAACCTCTTTATATGAGGGAATTTATAGTGCTGCAGGTGGTAAAAGAAGTATGCTGAGAAAAGTTTTATGGCAGAAATCAGCTTCTCGGCCTTCAGCTACAGTGAAACTAAGAGATATAAATCAATTATGCTGTATTCAGTGCTGAAAATGTTTTCTTCCACAGTTGTGTCAGGATCTCTGCAGTAATGCTTAATCTGGAAATATAGCTGTGAGCACAGATGTGCCCTGTAAATAGGAGGATTCCATGAGGAATGCTGCTGTTTGTAACTGTTATTTTAAAAATGCATGTTTATTGATATACAGGCTAATTCAGAAAGAGAGGTTTCTTGAGTAAGATCTCACTTTTCACAACAGAAAGAAACTTAAGCTGTAAGTTTTCCTTTCTGTTGCTTAAAGTGAAATATTTTACTGCTGTGATTTGCTTATTCTGTTATGTGCATGCTTCACTCTGACAGTTCCTGGATGTTGGAATTGTTGATGAACTTCTAATGAATCATTCAATGCTCTAGCTTTATGTTGCTTTATGTTCCTATGTTGTGAATAAAAGGGATTGAGAGTTACATATCCAGTACGTTTTCCCAAAAGCTAATTTCTTTCTGCGTGTTCCCACCAGACCTGGTGTCTGCTACAGTATAGTGTTAAGATATTAAAGAAATGAAATCAAAGCTGTTTTTCTGAGATAGCATTTGGCAGTCTTTCTCAGGAGATTTTATTTTTTCAGCCTATAATATTTTTCTTCTATTTCTCTTTGCTGTAAACTCTTACACTCTTAAAAGTTTTCTCTATCTTTAATGTGTACCACCTTCAAATATTCCACTAAATGGATGTTTTTCCATTTGATATTTCTTCACCAAAATAAATACGTAATTCTTTTAATTTTTGTAAGTCATTCTCCAGTATCTTGATTATTTTTGAATTTATTATTTTTTCACCTCTGAATTCTATGTACTTTGTGAATATCTTTCTGATATGAAGATGCTTAGGAGTGATTTAATGTTGCAAATATGTTTACCTCTCCTCTCATTATTCAGAGCGTGTATTTATTATTGCTGCACATAGCAAATATATCTCTAAACTGTTGTTCACTCTACTTGTAGGCTTTTTTATTACTGAATCATAAATTTTTATCTACTGTTTCAGATGTGTGTATTTAGCATGCATATTTACAGATGCTGTTCCTTGTAATTCTATTTCCTAATTCTTTTATTTCATTACACACACATTTGTGAACTCCTGAAAGCTGATGTTTGTCTTGCTCTGGCAGGCTATTGAGGTTACCTTGCTTCTTGAGTTTGTTGCCTGTATGACTCTTGGTAAATAATTTTTCTTTAATACATATGATTTTTTTCTTCCCTGCAAATATTTAATAACTTCTACTGCTGCCTTGGGGACTGAGTTTTGAGATTTGCCAGCCTGATTTTGTTAGCTTTCCTGGGTTTGAAAAGCCTACTCCCATACCTCACTTATTTTATTAAGTGGCCATCAGCACAAAAGCAGCAGTTGCTATGTGAGCATGGATTCACCCTTCCATGTATATGTCTGTATGTAGTGTGTGTATGTGTGTGTATGTATGTGTGCATATACCAACTCATGCATAATGCATTTCCCAGCTCTTTTATTTAAAACAATGCTATTTACCTGCAGGAGGAGGAAGAAGAAACGTATGAGCAAACTCTAGAATTCCGCAGAGGAGGTGATGGTCAGCCACGGCGGTCCACACGACCCACTCAACAATTTTATCAACCCCCCCGAGCTAGAAACTGATTAATACGGGAAAAAAGGTAAATATAAGATGCTGTTGCATTATGTATTGGTTTAGATTCCAAGACAAACAAATCTGGATTGTTCTATACTTTTCATAGGCATATTGGTATATTTATGGTAGAAATTGCCTCTCAGAATTTTGTGGCCTAGGAAGACTTAATATATCTGTGGGAAGAGGGAAAGCAATAAAAACACTTCAGCAAATAGTTTTTGACTTTTTCTTTATGTCAAGGCTTATGTCATCTCAGAAGCTTTTACCTGATACTTTTTCACCTGAGAGCAGCAGCAAGATTCTCTCATTCACATACATTGGACCAGCTTCTCTGAAATAAGTGGCTGCAGTCCCTGCTGAGCTCAGGACTGTATAACTCTGTCCAAGGTCCCATATTCTACTTTTTATAAGCCATTTATATATAAATATACTTTTTGTGTTTTTGCTTGCATGAGAAGGAGAAATAGAAAATCTGTGACTTCGCCATTGAATGGGGAGGTGCAAAGACAAAGAATATTTACCATACTCTGAATCTCATAGACTTGCACCTATACTTCATTAATTACCAAAAATTAAGAGGTTATATACCATCCTTAAAAAAGACACCTGCTAAAAACATTTGTAAATTTTAAAAGGACAGCCAAATAAAACAGTTACAATAATTTTACTAAACAAATCTCATAAGCTGTGCTGCTTTCATTTCACTTGTTAATCTTCTAAGTCCTTAATTTACAAAGGATGGTCAAAAGTCTATCCTGACTAAAGATAGCTTTGCTAAGTCACATGCTATTTGATATACATCCAGTGTGTCTTTTTCTAGAATGTGATTTTTTTTTCTTACTAGCCAGTTTATTTTTACCAATCTCTTTTTTGTTCCTTTCACTACTCCAGTCATGTTTTGTTGGCTTAACATGTGCTGCTGATCTCTGTACCTTTTGATATTTCTGACATGCAATAACATATGATTCTACTTTTTAGAGTATGTGTTAAAATATATTTTTCATTTACAGCAGTACTGGCAATGCAAGAGAGGTGATAATTGTTCTATTTTTGCCAATATAATTTGATTTCCTATTTTAAGTATGTCTCAATTACTATAGGTAAACATATCCTGAGGTAGTTTGTGCAAAAATTATTCTGGAATATGCACTGAGCAGAGTTTTTACCAGCTCAGCTGGCCCTGCAGAGTCAGGGTGATCAGTTAAATGAAAGATGTGAAGTGTACATAGCAGTCAAAGCTAGGGAGTTGTTTTGTATCTTAGGTAAAATTTTTGGTGTTTCTCTAATTTTACAGTATAAATATGGAAAACTGTACTTAGCTTTGGTCAGCTATGAGGCACCAAGTAGAGTAGTAGTAACTCCCGTATCTCAAGAGCAAATTACTTGTTGGCAGATAAGGAACAACCTTTCTAAGGCTAATGCACAGGTGTTCCTTGCACATGTTCCTATACTTTGTTTTAAAGATTATAATGGGATCCTGATTTAAATGGACAGCAGATCTGGTATCAAAACTTATCTGGCACAGAAAATAAGCCTTTACAGCTTTTCCTTTCTATTGAGCTTTCCCAAAAATTAGTGGTTGATGCAATTAATTCTTTACTGATTTTATATGTAGGCAGAAAATCAAACACAGTCCTTTTCTAAATTGTTTTCAGCTTACCTGGACTTGTACAACAATGTAGATTTAATATCTTGACATGTAAAAGTTCAGTAATTTTAAATGTTGGTTCCTAGAAGTGGATTTCTATATGGTTTTAGTCTCCTTTTCATTTCTTAGATCCTTTGAGAGCATGGCATATTGTTTTTATTTCAAGTTTTTGATAACCTGGTAAATGAAAACAAGATTTATTGGGGAAGTTTTAAGGGATCTAGTGACACATAATTTTACCACAACTTTCCACTGCAGGATGCTTTACCTCTTTGACGGATCATTTATTATCAACACCTTTACTTACTGAAAGGGAGTACCTCTCTATTATGTAAAGTACATTAATGTCTTTTTCCTGAAGAGATAAAAAACCATTGATGATGATTATTTTATATTATAAATTGGTAACTTCTGTAGAATTTTAATTTTTAGTTTGTAACATTTAAAATCCAAGGTATGTTGTTCTCAAAGGCAACTTAGACAATACTAAAACTGAAGTTTGCTGGCCTTATTTGTACTGGGTATGATAGGGTTGTATCAGAGATGAAGCATAAGGTCCATACAGTCACTGTATCACCTCACACCCAAAACCTTTTAGATCTACCTGTATAATCTTCTATCACTTGGCAAGGAGGGCTTATTAGTGCAGTGGCACAGCAACACAGAAATGAAGCTGTACTGCTTCCTGGATTAGTGTTCAGCATACTCATTCAGGGGTTGAATTTGGGCATGCAATTCTAGAATTAGTATTACCAAAGAATGCGTTCAAAATCTTTGTCTCTACTACGAGGGGTCTTAAGTCTGAGGAGGATCAAGATTTTAAAATTCTGAGTTGTTTTTTAAGAGTGGAATTTGGATCAATGGAGCTGTTCAGTCTGGGGAAGAGAAGTCTCTGAAAGGATTCAGTATTTAAAAAGGGGACTTCTAAAAAAGTTGGAGAGGGACAAACAATTACTGCAGACTTGCAGGAAGTCTTGACCTGGTGATTTTCATGAGACAGAGAGGTAAAGCAGAAGTATGGGATAGTCAGTACCTCACTGTGGTTGCAGCTGACCTAGAAATGATTGCTTATTAATATCCAGCATGTGAGGTGGAGAAAACTGTCAGGATTTTATCAAGAGGGAATTTTATATGGGTATGAGTCAAATACTAGGTTTAACAGGTCTGTAGAATAAGATATTCCTCCTAGAGAGTCAAGATATAAGAATTAGAATCTAACAATACTAAAAATACATCCTGAGGTTACATTTTCTGTGTAGAATATCTTACTAGTCTGAAATAGAAGGGGAGCAAGTAATCAGAAATGAGTGTTTTGAAAGGTCAGACCTTTTGGAGGAGACTGAAAGAACCTATGAGTGTGAACCTATAAATGCTTGGTCCTTATATGTTTTTTGGTCTTCCTTTGCTCCACGACAGAATTAATCTACACCTTGTCACATTTGCTGTAAAATCTGTATCGGAGACCTTAACAACTGTGGTTTTGTGAGAGACAAGTCTTTCCAGAATGTGTTCTTTGTACTAGACCAATTACATTTCTTGCATTGAAGTGCAGCCTTCTGATTTATCTTTTTAAAGAGCTGTGTCTCCATAAGTACTGAAAAGCAGATATCCACTCTTTTGGAGAAAGAAAATGAAGTGACAGTGAAGCCTATGTTTCACAAAGAGCCCACAGATGAGGGGTACTTATGGTTTCTTGAGTGCCAATATTTTTTGTCATAATCTGTTGTATTTTAGTTTTTTTCATTTAGAAACCTTCTTGGAGTCGGGGAGAATTCACTGGCAGCTCCCAACTTGCTGAATACTTCTTCTAGAAGAAATTCTGGGGTTTTTCCAAGCAGCAGGATGAAAGCTCGTGTGAGCAGAAGGAATTTGGACCTGACACCACAAAAGACTTTTTTAAAGTTCTTAGTTAAATGAAGCTGAACACTTTTTACATATGAAAGAGGCAAATTGTCATTGCTGCCATCAATAAAACCACAGTGCACTATTCTATTCTTTGCCTTGTATTCTTTTTACTGAACCTTCATTTTTAGTTAACATAATAATGTATAATGATTTTTCTGAATTTTGAACTGATTTTGCTTCTAATATTGCTTCTAGTAAAGTAAAATTAAAGCATATTTTCTCAAAACCTGACAGGATTGAGCATTTAATTTAGATTTTTGGTTAGCATTAGTGAAGCATGTTTAAAAAATTTCAGCTAATTGTACAGTAAAATTCTGAAAAGGTTTTGACTATGTTTTCTGTGTTTATTTTCCAAAGTTGCTGAAGGTGAAATTATAGATTTGCTTATTATGTTTTTCATGATCTGTGACCAGATGGTCAAAGGGGAGAAAGAAAGAAAGAATAATCATCAGTTTCAATTTTCTAAATAATATTAGGTAAATATTTTCTTTATAGGAATATTTATATTAAATAAACAGAAACATTTCTAAAAGGTACAGAAAAGTTGTTTAAACAAAAATACTGAAAGATACACATTGGTATTTTAAGCATAAATATGTGTATACATGCACACTTGCGAGCTGTAGGGTAGTAGGTACTAACTTTCTTGTAGATTTAAACTGCTTTTATTGCTTCATATAACTAGAATGTTTTCAGTTGTCATTGATTCTTGAAAGAATCTTATGTCAAACTACTTTTCATTCTAAGCTGTATTTTTGAATCTTATGTGGTTATGGCAAATAGTTGAAATTTCACTGTTTTTTTAGCTGAGAAGCACTCAAAATCTAGGTAACATGCAAATCCCTTCTAAGCTTTATTCTGATCATTTGAGACTGAAATAGCACATGTGTTTTGAGGTAGTTTTGTAAATATAGAATTATACCTGAGAGATGTATTGATGGTATAAGTTGTACAGTTAATTCTGCTGAATTTCTCTCTGAGTGCTCATACAAAACTGTTTGAAGAGAACCTTGTTTATTTGGATGATAAGAAGTTTTATAATGAGGATGTAACTGAATGTATCTGCAGTACAGAATGTGGATTACTGTCTGAATGCAGTCAAATCTTACCAACCACGTAAATTTTTTCAGAATAGTAAGGAATCAAATGTTTTGCTGTCTCAATGGATGCTAAGCAGCTTCTTCATAATTACAATGAACCTTACTAATAATTCTGAAGAATTTTGGGAGTTTTAAACATAAGCTGTAAAATGTTGAAGTTCTTCACTATCAATTAATACACAACCAATTTTATGAAGTTCGTTAGATTTTGAAACCACTTTCCAAATAGTATGAAACATCTTGGTCAGTTCTGCTAAATTGTACCAGAAAATAAATAAACTGTAGATCTAATACATTGCATGTTGAATGCTTTACTTGCAGAATTATTGTTAAGACCACTGACAGCAACTATTCAGCTTCATAAAGAAATGCAGCCATAGCATTGTTTTAAAAAGCAGTTTGATTTTTCTTTGCAAATAGGATGTACATTAAAGAAGCCCTATAGTCAGTGTACCAAAGCAATTTCTGAAATTAAAATAACTTTTATGTTCTTTTGAGCTTTCATTCTTGCTGTGAATTAAAGCATAAAATTCAGAAAACTATAGTCTGATTTAGTGAACTTTAAGAAATGATGCCTACGTATGAAATTTTAAGACTACAAGTACAAAGCAGCATTCCTCTGTAGTGACTGTGGCATTCTGAGATTACGACGTGTGTGCAGCTGTAGGCAAATGAAATATTCTTGAAAATGTTCTTTTCTTTTGTGAAACAATAAAGACCTGTCTGGTCTTTTCACTGGTGCTGTGGATCTAGAAAGCCAGAGTAAGCAAACAGCCCCAGAGTCTTCTTGTTAAGTCACGAAGTCTTTGTATATTTTATGATTATTTTCTTCTTTGGCTTCAACTGAAATAGCATATGCTGAAAGCTCTGCCTTTCAGGATCTGAAGATCTATTGTTTGAGTAGTTAAAAACTTATTGCCTCAACCTGTTTTGAAAAGCAAGAATTCATATATTCATGCTTATTGATTCCTGGATCTGGAAACAACATGACAATAAAGTAGGTAGGTAAATAAATTATATTCTTGATGAGCATAGTCCATCAAAACCAAAAATACAATAATTTGCCAGTCATACTGTAGTAAAGTTTGCATGCACAAGAACAATGTTAATTTATTTAGCTTTTTTGTTCAGAAGAAGTTACCATGTCTAGATTTGTCTTCAAAGCTGATGTGAGTTAGCTTCTAGTTTGTCAAAAGCAACAGCAAAAGCAAGCTCCTGACCTTGGTGTGGCCACTTCTGTGTAGTTAAAGGGAAAAAGCTGGTAAGGAGGATTGGATCCTGGTCATACACACTATTTATTTACTATCTTGGTGTGTGGCTCTGTATTGGAGTGTTCCTAGCTAGCTGCTAAGACAAACCTGGCACAAGAGGAACTTTGCCCTTTGCAAGGTGGAAATGAACCAACCTGTGCTTCTTCACCTGTGAACTAATAAGTCCCTGTTTCATGGCTTTCCTTTGCTAGATTATAGATTGAGCTTTTGAGAATTTCTGTGTTGAAATTAGGAGTGCAATTCTACTGAGATGTTTTTCTTGCCTTGGACTTGTGTATAACATTTTTACTGAATGAAACAAAAAAAATCAGAATTTCCTGTTTAAATTATTCTAAAAGTTATATGCCAAGCTGGTAATAGTATCATTGACTAGGGTTTTGTTTTTCTCCTTTATATTATTGAGAGATAAAAACATTTTGAAACAAAAAGTGGCAATGTTGTGGTTTTATCTTACAGATTTTCACAATTTTGTATTAAAATCTGATTGAAATTGTCATGTTTTAATTTAAAAGTCTTCCTTGGTCTAACAGTTTCTGATAGATACTCACATGTATATTTTAATGTAGCTTTTCTTTTTGTCACTAGCAGGTACTTTCTTTTTAAGTCTTTGGCAACAACTGTGCAAAACATTTTGAGGATTACTTGTCAAGGTCACTCTTCCAAGAAACAATGCTGGAACTTCCTCTGCCGAATCTCTTGCCTTGAGCCTTATGCAACTGAAACTTGTTGGGAATATGGCTTTCCAAGGCAGTATTAACAACACATTTTCAGTGGGATGAAAAATGTTGATATCACAGGAAAGACAAATCTTATCTGTAAGATGTATTTGGCATTAGATAGGTGAAGATTTAGCTTGGGGTAAATCTGAAGGAATATTTGCAAGAGAACTCCCAAACAGCCAAAGTAGCTAATGAAGGTTGGTAGCTGAAATAATCTGGCAATGTAGAGTTACAATCCCTTTCTAGCATTATGCTTGGAAGGAACTTCATACAGAAAAATCTCCAGTGGTTTTATGCAAACACAGGAATGTATCATTTGGAATGATTCTCTACAGATGCTTTATTGAAGAACAATTCTAGTTCTACTGTCTTTTCATCACATGACTTGATTCAACTCTAGAAAAATACTATAATTTTCTTGAGAGGCATGTAAGCTTGAAGAATGACCAATTGCACAAGTAAGTTCAGTTTAGCATTCTGCTTGCTATACAGCTATTGAGGTTTTCTTTTGTCTTTTTTAATTTATGGAATGTTTTTGAGCAACTTACTGCGGGAAAGCAGCTAAACCATGGAGGGTACTCCAAACTTGTAGGCACTGACCATCTCATAGCGTGGTACACATGTGAAAAGCTTTGTGGTACTATCCTTAAAAACAATGGTAAACACTCATAATTACTCTTATTTTCAGTATTTACTTTATATAATTTGCTTATGTTGGCCTGTTCTGGCTTTAAATTGCAGTTTTATTCTGAGAATGATTCAAAATAATATAAAGGGATAGAAATTATATAAACACTTTATTTTCCCACAAGATTGAGGCCATAAAAAGTCAGTTTCCATGCAAGCGCATGGGCTGTTGATGGACATAATTATATTCTGGAAATTATGATGTTATGAGTGAAAGCAGAATCTAGTATGTATTAAAAATAAATCTTACATGTATTCAAATAAACAGGAACTGTGGGGAGGCAAATGATTAGGTGTATAATAGCAACAGAGAACTATAGATTGTCTAAAAAAATTTGGCAGCTGCTTCTAAGGAAAATGTTTATAGTCATTTTATAGCGCCTTGCATTTTTTCATGCAACTTGACAATTTCTATTGTAATATGAGTGCATAGGTAAGTATTGTGCAGAAGATACAGTAAGTCTCAGACAATTTAGTTTGCATGGGATCATGAATGCTTTGCATTTATACTGTTTATGAACTGCAAAGATTAAAAAAAATAAATAATATTTTATATTTGTTTTATAGTCAAAATAATCCCAGGCATATTTTGTAAGTTATTACATGAATGGCTATGCCTCTGCTAAAACAGCTATAATCTAAATTGACTTTGCACAGATGTAAGTCTTGTTCTAACTGTATTTGTGCTGAATATTTTTTGTAGCTATTGAGCAAAGGAACTTGTTTACAATAATAAAAGTGAAAAGCAGAATAAGTAAGGAATGCTTATCATTTTGATAAGGTCATGAAGGAAACTGTGGGTTTCTTTAACTGGGGCACTAGAATACCATATAAAAAATTCATGTTCCACATGTTATTTGAATGCAAAATAGCTTTCTTCAAAATTGATATTTTTAATATTTTTCCCCCAGTTTGTTAAAAAAATATTTTAGCCCAGTGTAATTCACGGGATAAGACAGGTGATCTACCTTGAAATTTCACTGCTCTTGTCAAATCAGTCCTGTTACCAAATGCTCCCAATAATATATATTCTTGATGGCCAGGTACTAAGTGTGTTTTTTTACCCCAATTTATTGGATTAAAATGTTTATCAGTACTTGAATTAAGTTTGTACATGCAAAGATGAGATATGTTATGCTGACTTTAATCACAAGTAGAAGCTACAGCTCAGTTTCAGTGTACTACAGATGCAGAATGAAAATAGAATTCAGTTATTATGCTCCATTTTGCTTAGTTGCTTTAACTTTGGTCTCCCAATTTCAAAAGGAAAATAAATTCTTACAGCTGTACATAAACTGTTGAAAATGTGACTGAGTTTAAAAGAAGAAGCTGATGCCTATTATGTCTTTAGAAAGAAACAGAAAGTTGCAAGAGTTCTGAAATATGAAAACTTGCCACACACATCAGCCAAAAACCTTTATGCTCTGTGGATGTGGAATTGGACAATTTCTTCCAAAATACCGAAGATGTGAACAATTCCTATATAGAATAGTTGTATTTGAAAACAACTTATCCCTGTATTTCATTCAGGCTCTGTACCCTGTGAGGAACCTGGTTTTCATTGCCTCTGGCACTGTAGCTTTCTCACAGCACTTTGCAAGAAGCCAGACAATGATTGAGAGTATCAGATGAATATTGATTGAAAAGTTAACGTACTGATGTTGGTGAGTTCCTCCAAACTTAATGTGAGAAGCTGTACCCTGGAAGATGTGAAAGAAGCTGTGACACTGTGGTTAAATAGCTGTAGATGGTGAATGGTGCCTCATTAACGCGTTGCAAAGTGCAGATGTATGTACTGGAACAAGAACAGGACAGGTGGAAAAAATAACTTTAAATTATGATATGGTAACATTTTTTTCCAATACATAGCATCCTGAAATGCAAACGTGAATGGGAAGAAGGTACTGTATTTATAGAAAGAGCCTCAGATTTAAGATGCTTTGAATGTGTCATCCATATCAGTATCATTTGTTTGATTTCCCTGTTTACAATAATGTGATTTTTTTTGAGGAAGATGTTAGAAAGATCTATAACACTGCCTGAGGTGCAGGTGAGATGCTATTACTTTCTAGTAGGCCAATAAAACCAGTCTGCCACTAGATTATTTATTTTCTCTTTTGATTGGTGGTTAGAGATAGCAGTAGCTATATATTATTGTTCCCTTGATACAATTGGGGAGCACTGTTTTTGTAAGGGCAGAGCATGCAGTCTCTTGGAGGAAGAGTGGGTGTTACGTTGAAACTGAGCCAGTCTGTATAACTGAATTTATGTGCTCATCTGACCAAAACATTGACATCTCCTCCTGTAATTTTTATACCTCCTGCAGTGGAGAGAACATTCATGAATGATAGTCACATTGTTTCTTTGTTATGTGCAATTACAGTCTATTTAGGCAACAAGTTCCCATGCAGTGATCCATGTATCTCTCAAGAAAACACGTGTCTGAAGTGTTTGGGCCACAATGTTCACTTGGGCCATTTCTGCTCTGCAGTCTGTAAGCTGTTAACCACTGCATTTAGTAATTTTTTTGACTTTTCCCTAAGTAATATAACACCTACAACTTTAATCCAATGTACTACAGAGTAATAATATTTGGCTTGGATTTTGTATGTTGGTTTTTTTCCTGAAAAAAAATCTACTGTTTCACAGGGAAAATACTCTGTTTTGAGAAGGACTGGGCAGGAATAATACTGTGTACTTTTGTCTCAGATCCTTTAATCAGAGGCTGATTATCACTGTTACTTTGAATTTTAATATCATATTTTTGAGGCAATTATTACTTTGATCACATAGGATGTAGATTTTCATCCAGATATTTTTTCAGCACAGCAAATAGCACTCTCCTGAATCCTCTGCATATGAGATCTTTGTTAATTTTTTTATGGACATTGATTAACTTATCCTTTTGATAAAGTTCCTTAGCTCTTGAAGAAAGCACTTAGCTCTAATTTCCTATTACTTCTATTACTAGATTGTTCCAGAATTTAATTCCCCAGAAGGCTAAAAATCTTCTAATTACAGCCTAAAAATATTCAATTATACACACTTGTGCTTGTGTCACTGTTAACCTTCACATGATGAGAGCTCTCATCTGACCCTTGAGGTATTTTTCTGAACTGTGCTGAATGATGGTGTGGAAGGACAATATTCTGCGAATCATGTACAATAGCCATTTGCAGTGTGGTAGCACGCTGTCACAGGAGGTCCTGTGACTCACATGATCCTTCATGCTTGTAATGTGTGCAGCAATTTCTATTCACTTGTATATATCTTAACTGAATTGATTAATTTTTTAAACTTGTAGTCTTGTGTGCCTTTCTTCTGCTGGGCTGGGAAAAGCCTGTGTGGTGTTACAGCAGATTGGATGGGACCTCAGGAAGTGTATGTCTAGGTCAGCCTCCTACTCAAAACCATGTCAGCTATGAGATCAAACAGGGCTCGCTGCTCATTGATCAGGGCTTCATCTTGTCAGGCCTCAGAAACATTCAACCACAGATTTCTGTGCAGCTTGCTCCAACATTTGACTCACTGTCCTCAGGGGGAAGTCTTTCCTTTACATGCAGTCAGATATTTCCTTTACATGCATGAATCTGTCCTACTTCAGTATGTGGTGTCCTCCTGCTATGCACCACTGTGCAGAGCCTGGCTCTAGCTTGATAAATCTCCCTGTGGGAATAGTTCCCCCAGCAGCTATCTTTTCTCTAGGCTGAACAGGACCCTGCTCTGAGCACTGCAGTGGCCCTTCACTGAGCTCTTTCCAATTTGTTGATGTCTTCCTTGTATTTTCAAACCCAAAATTGTATATGATATTCTAGTGGAATCTAATGAGACCTGAGTAAAGGAGGATGATTTCACTTGATCTATTGTCTGTGCTCCTCTTGATACAGCTCAGAACACTGTTAGCCTCCTTTTCTGCCAGAGATAACAATGGCTCATGCTCAACTTAGTGTCTACCAGTATCCACAGATTTTTTTTACAGAGCTGACCCCCAGCCTGTACCACTGAAAGGGGTTCCTCCTGGCCAGGTATTGGACTTTTTAATTCGTACTTTGTTTAGTCAGATTCCTGTCATCCCATTCCTGCAGTCTGTCTAGGTCCATCCAAATGGTAGCCCTGTCTTCAAGCATATAATTTTGTTCTCCTCTCAGCCTGCCTCCAGTTTGGTGTCATTGCAAACTTTAACTGCAAGCACCTCCCTGCCTCTTTCAGGTCACTGATAAAGATGTTGAACAGGACAGATTCCAGGGCAGTCCCCTGTGGTACTCCTGTTGTTAGTGGCATCCAGCCCAGTAGGTTTTGTTGTCCTTCTGCAGACACATAGCATATCAGCACTCAGTGACCATAGATCACAAAGGAGCATTGGTAGGACAAAGTTGATGTACTAACAAGAGGTAACCAAGTAGTTGAGGGCTTAGTCTGTAATAATATGTGCTACAGAAGGCAAGTGAAACCTTTGCTCAATATGACAGATTTGCAGTAATGGCAGGGACTACCTGTTACTACAGCATACCATGTGCTATTTCCTATGCAATTACAATTTCCATAGGGTTTGTTTTCCTATCTTAAAATGTCTCATCTTATTGTAAAATATTAGGAGTATACAAACACAGGATATTTTAAAAATAATTCATACTAAGGAAAGATAAGGGTGTAATAGTGTGGAAAGAATTACTTGGATTGTTCAGACTCTAAGCCTAGCTGATCTTGCTGCTACTGTGAATTTGCTCTAACATGTTTCTAGAGTACTTTGACTAATACTCTATGTATGCCAGGTGACTCACTCAACAAAACCATGTTCTGCTGGCAAATATTGGAGTTCTGTGTCAATCTGCTGATGTTTCTTGACAAGGTGTTGACCTGGATGGTTAAACTCCACCTTGAAAGAGTGAGCACACCTGACACACAAACTCGGTCAGTAAAAACTGAGCCTAGGGTAGAAGAGGTTACTTATTCTGTTGTTGATATTGCCAGTGTGAAGCAACTTTTAAAATCTTAAATATGCTCTTTGGAAGGGTTTGAAGTAGGGCAGGGAAGATATCCACTGACAAGGATATGTTATGTGATATGGTAGGACCCAGAAGCAAAGTACTCTAGTGCTGTCAGAATAAAATCTCCCAGCTAGCTACTTGTGTTTCCAATGTGAAATAGAAATGAGTGTCTTGGACAATGTCAGGACCAAGGGTAGCCTTGGGCACAAGTTTAACAAAGTCTGATGAGCATTGACTTGGCAGCAGAGAAGCTGGGATAATGTGTCTATTCCCAGCAGTGGGACCTGAGGAGCAAGGAGATCCAAATTGCCTCCAAAGAAAGTTGAAACTGTACAAATCATAAGAGTAGGCATATCCTGAAGTACCCATTTAATGAAAAATAAATGCTTGTTTCCTCCAGGACTTGCTCTCAATGGGTATGTTTTATTGCCAGCAGTTACTAGCAGGCGCTGTAACATATATATCTGTTTATCCCGTAAAACTTGGAATAGACTGTGCTGGTCACAGGGTAATCTGAAAGATTAGAATATATAACTTTTTATTGGTTTACCACATCACTTTAAGTACATCTCTTCCTCTATATTTGCCTGTGGACTGCAGAATTAAGGCATTACCTGAGGATTTATGTGAGAATAAATTTTTAAGAGCCTACATTTATTGAACCTTTTTTAGTCCAGTTCCTCCAGCTGCTTATTTGAGTGTTCCAAATATGAATGTTGTTAGCATATTTAAAACTTTACTTTGCATGGAAGTTTATACTGTGTGTTCATTTATTATGAGTTATGATGTGCTGTGAAGATAAATAACACAAATACAATCTGAAACTTGGTATCTATATGTGTTTAATTGGAGGAATTATGAAGGAGAGACCTCAGCTGTGCTAGGCAAATTCCAAACATTACTTCCAGTTTATGTAATGCCTCATAATATGAAATGAACAAGATCAAATTATAATGCTATGGTTCATTGAGCATATTTGATTAAGATCATTGTTCATTCACGTAAGAGTTGTCATTTAATACTTATATTGTTGGAGAAATGCATGACTTGGAGCCTATTGGTGCTTACCTTTTCAAAGAAGAGCTATTTATAGAACATAGTTCCTTATGAATATCTTAGCACAGGTAAACATGAGCCTGGAATGCATTGAAATGTGTTATTTGCCTAATAACCTTTTCCTTCCTGAGTAAATATATTGGTAGAAATCCTCCTACTGCAAAGTCTTGTCATAATTTAAAGAGGCATTCCCTTTCCCTTATGGAAACAGATTACAGTAGTATTAACACTATGACTGTACCAGTGCAGCCAAAGCAGATGATTTTTATTTGTGTCCTTGTAACATATATCCATGTCCTCTGTCATGTGAGCACCTGGATCTGCTCTTGAGAGTGTGTTGGGTGATCTTTGAAACAGGCTGCTCACCAGCTTCAGGGAGCATTAGAAGATACCCAGGTGGTGGGTGCCTCTGCCCTGTGGGAAGACAACGCTTTGTGCTACTCTGCAACACAGACAATTCCTCTTGAATACCTGTAGTGCTGTATCTTTTTCTCATAGTGCTGGCAAGCTACTGTATTAGGCTACATGGTGTGATGTCACTCTAGGACATGAGAGAGAACACACATACATGAGAGATTTCAGAAGGGCTAAAAGGGCGTCTATGTTTATTAACTTCCACAATTATAGATTTCTTAACCAGGACAAGGATTGGGTGAACAAGGTCACTTCCTCTACAAACACATTGGCTACAAGAGATGCCCATCAGGGTATTTTTGTCACAGTGCAGATATGCAAACATTCTTACAGTTAGGAAAACATAGCTATTGTTTACATGAAAAACTGTGAGAACTCTGACTCCAAAAGTAGAAACATCAGAAAGCTGAGAGAACTAGACAACAGGGTGATAGAAAAAATATACCAGAAAAAAGAATGTCACAATTGCAAATAAACATCCATCTCAAAAACAGTTTATGAACTCTGCAATTACATTGTTGAAATCATCACTTCTTATATGACAGTAAAACTTTTGCTTTCAGCAATAACATTTACTTGGGGTTTTGGGTTCTAGCATCAGTTTTAACATTGGTTGTGCTCTGGTTTCATACCTTTGGTTTTGAATTGTGGCTTCTCTGATACTCTGTTTTGGTAATTCTGATGTTCACTATGGTTTATAGGATAATTCTCTTTTTTCTAGGTAGTAAGATTTCTCTTCATGCTGATATCCCTAAATTTCGGGCTTACATCTGTTAAAGGTAACTGAAATTTAGGTTTGTCCAGGATAGACAGAAACATGGATTAGAAATTTTTTAATCTATATAGTAAAACATTCTGAAAGGAAATTGGAATGGCTTTTGTAGTCCTCAGTTTAAGAGAGGTCAGCTTGAATGACAGGAAGTTCATGGACTTTATGTGTTGAGCTTGATTAGTGCAAAGCACACATTTCTATGGTGGAAAAAAGATGAGTAGATAAAAGGTAGGTGACTTTCTTCCTAAAGCAAGCAAAGAAACAAATCAACCAAAAAAACCAGAATGAAACCACACTTTTCCTTCAATGTCCTTTTGTGGCTTCTCCTTACCTTTTTTGACTTTTAAAACATATGTTCTAACAAAATGTTTGAAATTACCTTTCTGTTTGTCCTGTGCTCAAAACACAGTAAAAAAGTGTTACTGATTATGAATGTTGATAGATTCCCTATATAAGTTTATAAAACGAGAAATATTTTATCTCTTATCTTTTACTTACAAAAAAAAACCCCAAACCAAACAAAAAAAAGTCTGCTCATATGAGAAGCACTGTATGAGAATTTATTTTTAAATGTTTAATTAGGGAGTATTTAATCTAAACCTACAAAATTCCTTTATTTTTCCCTGAAGATGCATGGAAAATTGACAGAATGTTTTTCATTCTAGCCCATGTTTTGAGGGGTAGAAGAAAGTGGTAGTCATGTTCATTTGGACAGAAAGCACTTATAGTCAGGCAAATACAAAGGTTTTGCCTCAAACTTGTCAACGCTGTGTGCTTCACTTTTCCATCTTTGAGGGAAGGGAAATTAATGGACTTTCTGAAGTTAGTAAAAAAATTGATCCTAATTTTTCAGTGATATTTGTGTTAAGAATATCTAAGCTGCTGTCTCTGATGTGTGTTCTTCAAAGTGCTTATGTTGATTACCTGGATTTTCAGCACCTCTTCATAGTTTTGTTATTCTCTGGTAATTACTTTGAGAAACATCCAGGCAATCTTTCAAACTGAATACCTCCAGTTCTAAATGAAAAATGTCTAAATCAAAGTTTCTGGGACTGTGCAGAAATTTAATACAGCTTGTTCATTAGGGATTATTTCAAGCAGATGCTACTTACACTGATGGAGAGGAATATGTCTGACAGCTGCAATTTCCTTTTTGCCTCAGATGATTTGTTTTTATAATGGCTTTGTAAAGGCATCTCACTTCTACAACTACCTTCTTTGAAATAGAAGGTACAAAAATGCACAAAAAAATCCAATTGGATTTATTTCCAGTTTCAGTTATATTTGACTTTTTTATTAAATGGAGTATGTTATGCCTCTGTCCATACTGGCTAAAATTGCACTGCATTATGTTTCAACTAGGAATGCCCATGATTCAGCCTTGGTGTGTTTGTGTCTGTTGCTGTATTAGAAAGCTCCTCCCAAGTCCTTGTGTATTCTGTGGTTTATGGCTTATCCAAAAATAATTGTTGTCATTGCATCAGTTAAAATACAGTAGTTGCCTTTTTTAATTGGCTTATATTTCAAGGACATTTTGTGTCCTTTGCTGTCATTAATAAGCAAGTTGTTGTTGATTAACAGACCTGGATTTAGGAAGCAAATTTAACAGTTTATTTGGAAATGTGAGTTGGAAGCACTGATCTACAGAGCGTGACAGCAAGGCTACCTTGAGGGCCATCCCTTCTTCCTCCCTGCCTCCTATCCCAGGGATAGAAAATGAAAAGTGCAAACCAGCACTTTAAATAATCCCAACAACAAAGAAACAATCCTCAAAACATCCACAGGGAGCTTATTTATTGTAAGTTGTGCAAGTTTGGGGAGAAGACCTTGACTTTCCACAGGGAAGTTTTAACGTAAGTTGGTATTGACTGAGTGAGGTGCTTGAACTTCTAAAACAGAGTTCTGTGAATTGCCAGGTGGAAGCAGCTCTGACAATGTGGTTTGCATTGGCTGCCCAGCCAGGGACCATATAAGTGCATGGTGGTTTGTGACTCCTGCTGTCAGTACAGCCCTTAGCATGGGAACTCAACAGTGGGTTGTGTTTGGAGGCTGTACATTTCCTGGCCATTCCTGTTGTGGGGCAGAAGGTCCCGGTTTATGTCACAAAGCAGTTCTTGCAAGAGATTCCTGTGAAATTTCTGCTTTGCACTCCTCATGTTTGTGTCACAGGACTTCTTGTTAGTCTGAAAGCTCAGAGGAAGCAGTGGAGGCTGACTGGCTTTGCAGCGTGGTTTACCCTCCTGAAGGGAGGTACCTCACTGTGAAAGGCCAGACTGTAGTTGGGGCAGTAATGGACCAAGTGGCATCACATGGATGAACACACATGATAGCATGTCTTTATGTCCAGCTGAGGTGTGTACTACTGCATTGGGGTGTCAGTTTGAGCGGTCAGTACCTTCAAAGAACATTTTATTTTCCTTTCTCTTTTTGTTAAACACTCTTTTTGTGAAGTGATTTAAAGAAAGTGTAATCAAATGTAATTGCTAGTTGCTTTTTCATTCCTGTATTTAACATCATTGTCTTTTCTAGTAATAGAGCAGTAAGTCTTACTCTGAGAGTGTGTTTATTTTTCTTTGGTGTTATTAGTTCCAGGAAACAGATATAGCTTGGATAATTTGCAGGTTTTCTGTCTCACAAAATTTTGCCTTTCTCTATATTCCTTCTCTTTCTGTTCTTAGGGAGAAGGTACTTCTTGCAGAACATTGCAGAATTTTCTGGTTAAATGGATTGCAAGGAGGAAATATATTTGTCCTATTTCCATTTTTATTGCACAAGGAATCTATTAATCTGTATTTTTATTAGTTTATAAAATAGAGTAAAATTCAACAACAAAGGACTGCTTATCCCATCGTCTCTCTTGTTTTCATCTAAAAATTGTTTCTCTGTTCCAATTTTCTTTTATATTGCAGGGAAAACCTTGCCTTCTGTTTATTAGGCCTTTTCTTGTCTGCATTTGAAGGGAGATAATTTAATAAATTTTAGAGTTAGAATCAAGTCACACAAATGGAATTGAGTAATCCTAAGAAAAGATTTGCTAACTTGATTGTATTAATGTGACTATCCAAGCTGCTATGAGTTTCCAGACATTTAATAAGTACCTTTGGCAGCATACTCTTTTCAGCTTTAGGTATTGTTTTCTGCTTTTCAAAGTATCTGTAGCAACTTCAATGCTAAGAGGTAAAGCTCAACTCCACCTCCTCTGTTTCTCATCAGGGTGCTGCCTTTGCAGATAATTTGATTTCTTTTTGGAAACATAACTCTTTGGGGAGCAGGGCAACCAGCAGGTATATAAATTTGCACATGGCAATGCTTGTTAGTCTGGGGAACACAGCATACAGAGTTCTGTTGTTAGAACAGAAAATTGAGATGTACAGTTTCATTTGGATCACCTTGCTGCCAAACGTACCATTGTGTTTCCTCCATGCAGCAATACTGGTTGGAAACTACCCGGATTTGTCCTGTGCTGGTGGCTTCAGCAGTATTTTGTTGTAGGGCTTTTGTGTGTAAGGGTCATGAGTACACAGACAGAGTGAAAAAAGACGCTGATTGTGGAACTTAGTTCAAATGGTACATAAATGTTGATATCTCTGAGGTTTAGGGTGGCAAATGTGCGGGTCAAGATCCAATTCCTTAAGCGACACACACAGAGATCATATTATTAATAAATTCAGAGTTTAATTTGACAGAAAATAAAATATAGTAATATGAATGTGTAAAGAATTTCATCAGATAGGAGTAATAATTCTGTGAAAAAGAAGCCCTCCAGAACTGGGAGATGATGCCATTACAATTTAAAGAGCCTTACAGAAAGGATGAATGACTATAGGTAGAAGTTTCTAAGAGCATTAGGTGAAAAGAAATAGTATGTGCGTGAGAGGCAGGTTTACTTTCTTCTATGAATAATGTGAGGATTACACCTGGCCATAAAGTCTGTTGTGAGTGGAGTCCCTGGTGCTGGGCTTCGACTGCTTACTTTCCATCCTTTCTTCTTTTCTTCTGCTTCTCTCTCTCCCTCACCAGACCCTTTTGCTATGTGCAAACATCATATTTATGTGAAAAACCCCTGATTCTTATGGAGCCTTGTCAGATTCACATATGCTAAAAAAAGGGGGCTCTTAACTTGCAAGCTGTGTTTGGGCCAGGACTAGAAGAGTATGAAAGATAGTCTTGGGTTGAATCAGAGGAGTGGCATATGGCTTCTTCCCTTGGGGGAAAAAAAAAGGGAGGTTTTCCCATTATCTGGGAAATTTTTTCCAGGGCTGGATCATCAAGAGCTACCAGCTCTTGCCATCTCTTTCTATGTGTTGGCAGTTGTACACAAAATGAGACTACAGCATCATGCCTGAAAGAAGAGTTGCATGATCACACCTCCCCATTCCAAGTCCATCATTGCTATTGCCACTCCTGAGCTGACACAGACAGCATCCAATTGATACAGAAGCCAATGAAATTGAGCTCTGATCAAGTCCATCTACTCTTCTTTATTGCTAACAGCTGCTGGCTGAGCAAGCCCTTAGACATGGCTGAGCAAAACCTCAATATGTAACCCATGGATCTGACCTTCAGTTTCAGCCAATGTGGCTGTGAGTCAGTAAACTGTGTGGAAGGCAGGAGCTCTGTGTTGTTGCTGGTTGTTTGGGGATTTTTGTTGGTTTTGGTTTGTTGGTTGGTTGGTTGTTTTTTTCCCTTTGGATGTACAGCAGGACTTGGTTCTCTTCCAGCTATAATTTTCCAGTTTGTCAAGTTTTCCAATTCTAACGGAGAGATGAGGACAGATTGAATGTAACTATGGTAAATAGTTATGAGTGGAACAGCCTGTTGAAGAGGAAAGTGCATTCTTGTTGAACCACTCAGAAAATAAGAATGGGGTGATGATGGGGAGGAAGTTGCTATAGGTCTGTTTCTCACAGAGAAAGGAATTAGGGTTATGGAACAGAGTGTATGAATCCATTGTGTGAGTCTCAGGAAGGCTCTGTTGACTAACAAATAGGTATAGCTGATGGCAGTCAGCCCAGAAGAACTAATTTTCAGTTTAGAAGTTTCAGAGTTTTCCATGTTAGGTGAGGAAAGCTTTGGATAAAATAATCCTTGATATAAAGGGGGTTATTAGTCAAGAAAGAGGATCTGAAGGGCTTTGTTTTGTCATTTGAAGCAGAGCAGTGTGCCCTTGCTGCAGAGGTGGCTGATGGTATCCTGGGCTGCCAGCAGGTCAAGGAAGGTGATGCTGCCCCTGTGCTCTGCACACATGAAGCCACACCTGGAGTGCTTCATCCTCCTGTGGGCTCCCAAGTAGAAGACCAGTGGATGTGCTGAGGAGAGTGCAGGAAGGGGCAAAGAAGCTGATGAAGGGACTGGGATAACTCACATATCCTCATATGGCTGAGAGCTGTGGCTGTTGAGCCTGGAGTACAGAAGGCTCAGGAGGATCTTGCCAATGTGTACAAAACACCTTCAGGGAGGATGCAAACTGGATGTGGCCACACTCTTTTTAGTGGGCCCCAGTGACAACCAGAGGCAATGGGCACAAACTGAGGCACAGGAAGCTCCCTCTGAACATCTGGAAATTTGAGGATGACTGCTCACTAGCACAGATTGTCCAGAGAAGCTGTGGAGTCTGCATCCTTGGAGCTCAAAAGCTTCCTGGGCAATCAGCTCTAGGTGGCCCTGACTGAGTAGGGATGTTAGGCCATGTGATTTCCAGAGCTCCCTTTCAACTTCACCTACTCTGTCATTCTGTGATTTTGGGAAAATAGAGTCTTTGAAGAGGTAATTGGTAGAAATACCCTCATTTTCCCTTCTTCTTTTTTCCCCCCTCTTTATTAAAGTGGAAAAAAAATCTTGAAACTTTTCTTACTCTGGCAGTTAATAGGAAATAGAACCAGTTTATACATAATAAAATGCAATCAAAGTGGCCAGAGTAATGAATAATGAGTGTGAGATGACAGGAATAGCAGCAGCTCTTGACCCATGTAACAATTATAGCAGCAGTTCTCCTCCTGCTGAACAGCTCCTGGGAAAGGGAGACCTTAAGTGGGTGCAAGGACACAAGAATCGGCAATATACGAGAGAGTGTTCACAGCAGTGGATAAATTAAAATCTTCCTGCTGTGATATCTGTAACTAGCCCTGAAATGGATTATCCATTTAATGCTACATCTTTAACTAATGAGAAGCATGAGATTCCTAAGACCATATAACTATTATAATTTAGTTTGAATTAAGATAAGTAGCCTTTGTGAAAGCTAGAGATGATTAAGAACAAAGTAACTATATCTTGGATTTTAGCCCTGCAGGAGTGACCAAGGTGTGACTAAGAAAAACTCCTGAACCCTGTGTCTGAAGATAGAGATGAATTTTCTCTCAGAGATAGAACAATTGATCTTAGAACAAGGGACCTCTGGGTGTTCCCAAACAGAGTCTGGAAATGAGGTTGTTAAAATTGGATGCTAGGTGTAGGAATGGCAGTAGCAGTGGTAGAAATTCTGCTGAAAGTGTACGTACAACAGACCACCAAAAGTCTCCAGACTCTAAAGCATTTCACTTGTAGGAAGGGAAATTTACACATTTGAGATAGTACCACAGAACTCATTTAAAAAATGCAGGAAAATTTCTGGTATTGCTGAATAACACAAATAGGCTTAATTGACAATAGAAAGAGTATAGATGTCTAAATACTTATTTCACAAATTTCAGTCATCCATTTGGGAAAGAAAAAAGGAGTTTTGAACAAGGAATCAGTCTCATGTACAGAGTCAAATTCAGTCTCTCATGTTTGGGCAAAAACTGCATTTGTCTCCCAGCTGTTCTGGTCTTCATTCTGTATTCCATTTCTCAGAGAGGGCTTCATTTTCCATGAACTATCTCTGAAGATGTTCTTGCTTGTGGGTACTCACTCCTACTTTTTTATTTCTTGTGTTGGAATTTAGAAGAACTGAAGTACTGCTTTTCCTGAATTTGTTTTGGTTTGTTTATTTTTAAGAAAGATCCACTTAGCTGAGTGATGCCTAAGGAGTTAGCTTCTGGGCTAGGAGAAATACACAGTTGCTGAATCTGAGCTCTCTTTCCTCTTTGCTGTTGCTCTGAAAGTGAAGGGCAATTAATTACAGTTTGCCTGGCTCTACAGAGTCAGGTCTTTTCATCTTCTCACTTTGTTACCTATGGAATGAGGACAACCAGAGAAGGCAAAGCAGAAGCTGTGCTCCTGGCTGTGAGCTGCTGCCTGCAGCCCTTGGCAGTGACCAATGAGCTGCACTCTTGTGCAGGGCTCTCTGGCTCAGCTGCAAAATAACCTTCCCAGGCTGTAAGTAAGGTGCATGCAGACCCTCCATCTGATTTGAAGAGTTCAACAGAGTTTGTGTGAGAAGCTGATTTTAATTGCATTATAATTTGAACATGGGCATAGTGATTCCGGTGTTACTGGATCATTAACTGAATGCAACAAAAAATTAATATAAATTGGTTATGAATACGTGTTGGCAGAAAATTAGTAGTTACCTAAATTAGCTTTGAAACAGTCCAGCAAAATACTCTTCTCAAGTTCATTCTGAACCTGGCAAAATTTGCCAAGGACTACCACAGATCCCCAAATGTCTTGAAGGTTGTGGATACACTTTATCTTGATTCTACAATTTAACACTAGAGTCTATTGTGCCTTTCCTGTCTCAGGAATCTTCTAGCCCCTCTCCCTTCCTGGCAGTGGCTATCAGCTTCAAGGTCTGCACAATTCAGTATAACCCCCACTAGCTATTTGGTCTCTATCCCTTGTCTTGATTCAGCGGAACCCTTGGACTAATCATCCTCAAATGAGGACAAACCATAGCCTTGTTTCTGCCAGCATCTTCATTCATCCTAGCCCTGTTGGTCTTGGAGGAACCTAACTTCTCAGGCGACCAATTCCTAACCCCAATTTTACTTAATTCTAGGCAGTCTACTGGCTAGATCACATCTCCTATTATACAGACCCCTGACTGGTCACTGGCCCAGATTAATGATGTGCTAGAAGTTTAACTTTCCACTTGTTGTTCCAAATACAAATCCTAGTCACAGTCCTGGCTGTAATCTGAATATCCTGATTTTGTAAGGTGGTTCCTTGAGTATAATTACTGTGACCGGAGAGACGGATCTGTGCCAGAGTTACTTGTCCCTGTTGATGCTGTAAGCCATTTTAGCTCTGTGTGCCATGGATGATTGACTAGGAAATGGAATTCTTCCATTCCAGCCTTACAAACACCTAAAATCTCAGATGAACAATCTCATGTTTTCTTGGTGAGGATCAAGTCAAAACCAGTCCTTTTCAAAAATCAGATATTCTCTATTCTCTGATGTGTATATCTCACAAATCCATAACAGATCTCCAGTTCCTCCTATTCCCAGCCATTAGAGTTTCTTCTAAGGTTAGAGTTAGGATTATGAAGTAGTTATAAGCTTATTCTATAAGTTATAAGCTTATTCTATAAGTTATAAGCTTATTCTATAAGTTATAGGCTATTCTATAAGTTATAGAATCATAGAATGGTTTGGGGTGGAAAGGACCTTAAAGATCCTCTAGATCCAACCCCCCTTCCATAGGTGGTTACACCTTCTACTAGACCAGGTTGCTCAAAGCCCCATCCAGCCTGGCCTTGAACACTTCCAGGAATGGGGCAGGGAAAAGGAAAATGGACATGGGCTCCTCTGGCTGCGCTGAAGGTGTGAAACTTTGGATTTCAGATTTTCAGATCAGTCCCCATGATGCCTTGAAGTGGCTACCTAAAAACAGAGGCTACACAAGATTAAGGGAATAAAAGCAGGTATTTATTGAAGGGCCTTCAAAGGTACATCATGGGCAGTCAAGAGGCTACACCCAAGATGGATCCCGGATCATGGGTTTTTCACACTTTTTTAAGTTTGGTCCATTTCCATATCAGGGTTAATTCTCCAATTACAATTCCAGGCAATGAAGTAATTACCCCAAGTTTTTCCCCCCATTCAAAGGCTTTGGTGTACATATTTTGGGGCCTGGGACAACAAGGTGTCCTTGGAGTGCAAACCTAGAGAGGGCTTGTTATGTCTAACCAAAATGAGAGAACAGTAGCTCAGAGGGTGTATGAAGTTTCAGAGTTACACACTAGGCAGTACAGGATCTGAAAAATATAAAAGTTAAAACCTAAGGCATCAGCCAGACCTTCTTTCTTGACACAAATGTAGGCTTCACCTTTGTACATATGTTTAAATGTGCACACAACTTCCAGCTTCTTATTATAGATGTGTACATTTCCTTTTTTTTTTTTTTAGACACAGAAAGGTGTGAGTCTTCTCTGTAGAGTGAAGTGAAGGAAGGAGGAAACACACCTATTGCATGGAGTAGGAAAGGACCTATCCAACTGAGGCACTCACTCCCACTTGGGTCCATGGTGGACTGGAAATTTGATCTACCCAGAATGCCAGAATAAGGGGCACACAACCTCTCTCATTATACCTGGGATGGACAACAACCAGTGTAATAGTTTAATAGTCAGGGTTGGGATTACATTTAGGGACACCAGAATCTGAAATGATTGATTTATTATTTGCAAGTTTTGCAGGGGTGTGGAGTCATGTTCTGGTAAGGCAGAGTTAACTCTGGGATGTTGTTATAAGATGAGGGTTATGTTTGGGATGGGGACAACATGGCATAAAACCTCATGTCTGCTGAAATACTGAGGTATCCTGAGGGACAGGAGACATTAAAGAGAGGTGAGCTGAAATCAGATAGGAAAATGAAATTAAATTCTTTTAGATGTACATATGTCACTTCAGCTCAATTTACATATTTCCTTAAAACCAAATTACCAGCATAAGTTAAGGATATTTTCCAATTAACAGTCCTTGTGCACTGAACCAGCCATCTGTAAATGTATACAGAGGTCATATTCAAGCCTCACAAAACACACTGAATCTCTTCACTCTTGGTGTGGCAGAAGCTTTAGAATAATGCTTGTTTTGAAAAAAGAAAATTGAGTTTTTCCTGTATTCTTTATGCAATAAAAAAACAAAGACAAGTTTGAAAGAATGAAATAGAAGGCTTAATAAAATCCATGTGCAGACTGAGAAAAAGTTCAGGTATCTCACTCCAGGGATGAATTTTGCCTGTTCTACAATGAATGATGACTTTTCTACCTCTGCTTTGCTTCCTCTGAGGCAAAGAACTGTGCAATTTTTTTTTCTTCCCATGCTGTGTAGTGTATATAGTATGATTACAGTTCATCATACAATGAGATTCCACATTGTTATTTCATTCTGATGTAGTTTTTTTTTTTTTTTAATCACATCCCTTTACGTTTTCTAAATCAATATCCAATCACTGTTGCTTCAGGGAAAAAATCTGCAATTCATTAAGGCTTGCCTGAAAGAAGAGTATGAGCTTTATCTCAATAATGTGCATGCCAAAGTTTAATGAATCATTTAAACCTTTATCATTATTTTCCCCTTCTTATGCAATGGAAATATCACTTTGGAGTTGACAGAGAGTGAGGTAGCAGGACTAAACCAGAAAACTCATTTATAAAACACTTTTTATATGGCTTCCTATCTCAACACATCATTTTCCCATTCTTGAGAAGGTCAATCTTACTGATGTTAAATTAGCAATCATCAACACACATTTTTATTCATGGGTTGAACCTGTCTTTTTCAGTTCTTACATAACAGAATCTCTCAGCATTCTGAACTGTCACAGCTGTTAAAATAGTGATGTTTGCCTTTATCCCTGTCTGTTTTCTGTGCATAAACTGATGTTTTCAGCTATCTAATGGGAGAAGGATTTTTTCCTTCTATAGTCAAGGTGCAGTGTCCTTTAAGTAGTACACAGGTTAAGAGATAGGGGCAATGAACACAAGCTGCATCAAGGAAAACCTTAGTTGACATTAGGGAAAAAAAATCATAGGCAATCAGGTAGTGGAAGAGGTTGCCTCAAAAATGTGTGGAAGATGTTTGAAAACACTCTGAACTCAGTTGGATAAGGCCCTGAACTACTTTGTCTAATGGCAAAGTTTCCCCTGTTGCATTGTCAGACCAGATGACCCCCTTAGGTCCCTTTCAACTGAAGTTAGTGTCTGATTCCGAGATACTCACCAAGAAATAATCAAGATGTCTATGCTGACTAAGAACTGACCTTACCAGGCCATACTGCCCCTATTTCAGCCAGCAAATTACCTGATAAAATGTGCAGCGTTTTCTAAGTCTAGAGCTGTTACCTGTTGTGCAGTAAGGCTGTCAAAGTTGGTTTAACTGGTCTGTATCTCCTTAGTCATTGCCACTGATGTGCAGATTAGTGTCTTTATCCTACCACATCTGTCTTTTGCAGCTCTCTGGGGAGGGGACTGATAAGGATGGTAATTTTTTTTCAGTTGGATAAATCTAGGCTGTGCTGTCACATAATGGTAGAAATAAATAGAGGAGATTCAGCCTGAGACCAGTGAAAATCTCGGTCCTTCAGCATATGAAAATACCAAGGAATTCAGTAAAGCCTCCTTGCCATAGTTTGCCTCTGTTTTTGAAATTGCCTTTTTCACATGGCCAATTTTGATCTGGCAGTAGAACCCAGGTTAGCAACAGGGATGATTCATGTCTTTTGGGCATTTTCTGCAAAGTTAAGTTCAATCCTCCAAAAGTCAAGAAAAATAAGGAGACTGGAGACTTTGACTGTAGCAGTTGAGGCCATTTCACATGCATGTTTGCACAAATAAAATTGTAAGTCTTCAGGGATCAGTCTGACAAAATATAAAATTACGTGCATTGGTACACATTTCCATTTGAACCAATGAATAATTGCAAAAATTAAGCTAGGCAGAAATAACACAGTAATGAGTTTATCACTCTACACTGTAAATTTTTGAAGTATAACCTAATGTGTAAGCAATCACAACCTTCGGGGAGAAGAAACAGGGCACCCAAGGCTCTCTTGCCCTTGTCTGGGTTTTGTGGTTTGGCAGTGAGGAGAAGTTGTAGACAGAAAATCTTGTAAGCTGAGTCCATGCATTTATTTTTAGTTTTATATGAGGCATTTACTAATGGCAAAATGTCCTTGAGGTTAGGAAGAGGGTTTTTTTTCTTGGCACAGACAAGTTTCTGCATTCCAATTTTGTTGTGATATGCTCTTTGCAATTAATAATAAAGCATTTTGAGAGGAAACAAGGGAGAGCAATGAGGCAGTGGAGGCCAAGTTATTAACCCAGTGTTATTTTCCCCCTTATAAGCAACAAATATAGTCCAGAGTGCACAGGTACCATTAAGTTTATTCCTTAGACCACAGCCAATTCCTTTCTACTACAGATTTACTCTCATATGAACTCTGTGAGTTCAAATTAATTCAAAATGCAAAAACTTGCAGGAAAGTGGTGCTAGGATGACCAGGGAATGGAGAATCACTCTTTCAGAACAAGTTAAACAGGCTTGTTCAGTCAGGAAGAGAAGGTCTGATTGCATAGTAGAAATATATACAGGGTAAAAGCTAGGAAACAAGAGTTAGAAAAGAATGGTAAAAGGTGATACAGATGTATTCATTGTCCCATGGGCAAAGCTAGGTTGGACATTAGAAGAAGGTTCCTGGCCTTCAGAAGGGCATAGGCTTTGATGCACTGTTGAAAGGAAAATATCTTGGTTGACTCCATTAGAAGACACTGACCTTGATTCAAGAGGTCCTGCTAATCCATATCCAGGGGAATTGCAGCAGGGTATGTGACTTTTCTTACCTCTCTTCAGAATCTTTTGCAGTTTAAAGAAGTTTCAGTCACTATGAAAGACTTTTCCTGCCTTTGATACAATGATGATTATTTTTTTTGTGGGGAATGTGATTTAAGCAGTAAAATGCCATTTATTGCAAGTGATACAAAATGCAAAACTGTATTTCTTTTTTGACAGAAAGCTTTTCAGTAGGTTCATTTGACTAAATTAGTCATTATCTCTAGAGCCAAGATAATTTCCTAATTTTTTTTCTGAAAATTCAAAATTATTTTTAATCTATTTTAACAATATAGAGAAAATTCTATTTGTGAGTCCTACAGAGACTGAGCTTGTGTAAGTTTCTAAGCCTGTGACATTTTATTATCCTCTTTTCCTTCTTGTCTCCTTGTCTTTCAAAAGTATGTTTCCATGGATGTACTATTAGAATCACTTTTTACTACTTTTAAGCTGGTTTTGAATTGCTGAATGTGGTCTTGTAACTGCTTTTCTTGCAGTAGCTTTTTCTGGACTGTAGATTGCTACCTTTTGATTAGTTTCTTCATCTCCTGGGATGCAAATAGGCATTTGTGATCTTTGTGTTAAAAACCTGCCATGAACTTGATCTTTCTTCTGCTTTCTAGTCCTTAATGAAACATATTGACATACTGTTAGTAGGGATGATAGCTTCCTGCAGAATAGCCAGCAACAGCACTGATTCTGCTGTTATATTTATTTATGAGACATCACAACACATGGAATCGCCACTTTGTTCACTGAAATCTCTGTAAATTAGGAAGAATCGATTTCTTTCCACGCAGAGGAACTGTATCATTCTCATTCTGATTCAGAGAGAATCTGGCTCAGAGGTAGGTAGGGGTGACCCCCAAAGTTTGGAGAAAATTACTAGGTGAACTTGGTATGTTTTTTAAAGCACTTCAAGAGTAAATGAAACACACCAGGGCAGATTCACAGCTGGTGTAAATTACTATCACTCCACTGAATTTGGTACAGCAAAAGCAGTTTAACCAACTGACAGTCCCTCAGGTGTGCATTTCTTTCTTGTTTTGCTGCTGATTTTGAAATGAGAGGACTCCAAGTGATCTTTTGGACCAAATTATTCTGTTGAGGTTGGAGCAGGTCACAGATAAAATAAGAGTACAGATCAACTCCAAGCTTTTTCCACATGAGTTATACCCTAATCATGGCTCCATGCACTCCCAGAACTTGATTCCCTGCAGCTTTTCTCCTGCTTCTGCTTGACCTTGATCTGGAACTAAATTGTTATCAGAATCACTGTAGCATGTATATTATTACTGTGTATATCCAAGAAAAGCTGGAGACTTGGCATATTCAAGATTAGGAATAATCTCATCTACCACAGAGCACCTTCTGAGAGCAAGGACTTCATCCAGTGAAAGCACCAGTGTAGGGTCTGACAAGCCCTTATCCTGGCAGGAAGCCCTTGTTTAGATAAAGGGAACTGCAAAATCTCCAGATGTGGGGTCTGACAGGCCCCTGTCATGTCAGGAAGGCCTGGAGATAAGGAGGTCACACAATCCCCCTGCAGGCCCCTCTTGGGGAAAGAGTGAGTTTTTTGGTTACGTCGAGAAAAGACAGACCCAAGATCCTCTAGGAAACTGTATGTAAAATACCCTAATACCCATTGGTTTCTCACCCTTGCACACCCACCTCTGTACCCCCATAAAAGAGACCCCCTCTGCCCCGAGTTGGCAGAGGATCCGTCTCTGGTCACCCCTTCGCGGAAGGTGGAAGAATAAAGCTGCTTCTGCAGAACCACCAGCAGGACCTCTCCTCTCTCTGTCTGGGCCTGGCCATGGGGGTTTGTCTTGCAGAGCAGAGCTGAAATCACTCCCTGAATCACTAAGAGCTGATGGCTGCTGAGCCAGGCACCTCTGCAGGCAGCCCCGGCCAAGGGCTGAGAGAAGCCACGACCCCCTGGGAGACGGTTCCTCACGGGATCACCTCTGCGGGTGGGCCACGGCTTCTTGGGTCTGAGCCTCAGACCCCAGCCAGCACAGGCCGGGAAACCCATCCTTACACCAGCATCTCCCAAATGCTCCTACAAACAGGACTGCATCTTAATATTAATAAAGCAGTGAAGTATTAAGGCCACATATGCTGTAACTGTGCAGTCTGCAAGTGAGTTAACTCCTTCTAAGTGTCCTGATCAGACTACCTGATGATGAAGCAATGCTGTGCTTTGTCAGATGACTCCCTCCTCATTATTAACACAACCTTGTGGGGTTTGTGGCATATTTTGTTATGTTTGAAACATAAAGAGAGGGATTTTTTTTTTTTAAAGAGAACCAACAAAACAAAGCAAAATTATTTTTGTCCAGAAAACATTTTTAAAATGATGCTGCAAACCATTCAAATTTAGGTCTTAATTATATGGCAAAACTGGCAAAACTGTTCTAGTTGACAAAAAATGATGACTTTTGGATGAATTAAATTAGCTTCTAGAAATATTTTTTTATAAGTAAGTTCATACTTTAATTTTTTTAAGGTAAATAGTTAATAAAACTTAAGTACATACCTGACTGAAGTCCCTGTTTCTCCACTTAGTGTGAGAAATGTTCCAGTGTGAGTAGTTCTCTCTGTTTCCAGCAGCCAATATGAACCTCAAGTGTATGGTGAACTACTTCCTTCTGGTAATTGCATTTTGTAGGGGCAGGACAGCTCTATGGACAGACCCCACAACAGGTAAAGCCAAAATATAATTCAGGAGCACATCACAACACTATTTCACTGGGTCCTGCCAAATTTTGGAAGGAAAGATGTTGAAATGCCAGGTTCCTTAAAGGCCCAAGCCCCTCTCTGTTCCTTGATCACACCCACATGACAGGTGTGTTCAGTAGCATAGAGAAGTGAAATGTTTTTAATTTTTATCTACAGTTCAATGATGGGTTTTGCCCAAACATACAAAGTCTATGTGTGTGTACATGCTCATTTCCTGCTGGGTCTGACAGCAGAACAGGGCTGTCTTAATTCCTCTCTTTTTCAAGCAGAAAGGATACCCTGCAAAACAATCAGATGCTTTTTTTTGTGAGATTAATGGAAAAATTAACTAGTCAGTTTGATCTCATCTTTAAAAAATGCATATTTTTACCTTAATTTCTGTTTTAAATACTCTTCTATTATAATATTTTGTTAGAAAAGTACATTAGAGTACTCTTCTACTAGAGTAAAAATGGGAAGCTCTGCAGCATAGCCATCCAATGTTAGCTATTAATTATTCTGTAAACTAAAGTTTTGGGCAGGAATGTTGTGATCATGTGGTGAGAATATGATGAGAAATAGAAACTTCATGTTATACAGTGAAGTAAAGCTCCTTTTTTCTTCTAAAAATTGCAGTTTTTTTTTTTTTTTTTTTTTTAATTTCCTTGGGGTTTGGTTTAGTTTAGAAGAAATGATTGTATAAATATGATTTTTAATGTATTCTAGTTTAATATTAGTAAATTGATGCAATGCTGAAGTAACCATTCATTTTGCACAAGCTAGATTTTATTGACATCAGTGAAAGAAAAGCTTCTTTATTCTTTCTCTATAATTATATTGATCACACTATTTTATTTTTCTTGTATTGTAAACATTTAAGCACTGAACAGCTTGTTTCAACCTTTGAAAATTCAAGCCTTAATGAAATATTTAAGTACAATCAGTTCTAGTTCTTGCTGAATGGAAAATAATTAAACTGCAGAATAAAACCATATTTTTCCTCTGACTTCATAGTAATTAGTCTTTGCCTTCTTTTTGAAATGCCAGTGTTCTGCCTTTTTTACTCCTAGAATTTAACAACATTTTCAGTGCTTCACAAAAAATTTCAAATTGAGGCTGGCCTAGCTTCTTCATAGTCTTTGCATTTTAGAAACACAGCATTTAGGAATAATTTAACATGCTTTTCTACTTTGTAAACCATGCAATTTAAACTGCAACAAAGACATTTTCTTCTGTTGCCAGTTGAATATACTGGTACTTTATGTTGAACTCAAGAGGATGTCTGCACGAGGGCTGAGCACTAAAAGTTTTGTGATGTACACTAGTGGAAAGGTTCATATTCTGTAGGGACTAAAGAGCCTGGAGATCAAACTGAAATCTGTGGAATTATAAGAGAAAATTTTAGGAAAACTGCATGCCTCCAAGCACCTGAAGACCAAACAATCTCAAATTCTGTTTCTTTGACCTAGTTTGTCCTTGGATGTTTTAGACACAAACCCCCTTCCCAAAATCAGCATGAGGCAAAATTGGCTGGGAAAAGATTGAGCAGACAGAAGTATGAAATTTGCTCTGAGACAAATCCTCATAGGAGCACCCCTCCCTTGGGCTATGGATGCTGTGAATTTACCTGGTAATGCCGGCTGACTGGAAGGGTCCCTTGGTATTTAAGAGCTGATCCATGCTTGGTTCAATGCTGATCAATGTTGGTATCAATCCACAGGCATTGCTAACAATAAAGCTCTATTTTCTCTGATGCTGTTCTGACTCATTACAGTTAATGGCTTTTCCTGAGAAATGCAGCAGTAGTTATTAAGAAATGAGGTGAAGACTCAGAAGTGAACCAGAGGAGAGCTGGCTGGCAGCTCTCTGCAGTATTTTTGTAACTATACACGTATCCAGCCTGCTCCGAGTGAAATTATTTTTAAAAAACTCTCCTATGCAGCTTCTTCTCTAGCCTTCAGTATAGAGAGGGTGTTCTGGCCTGACCCTGTAGCAGATCACACAGGGATTGGCTTAACCCCATGGTGGACCAAGGACTTGAACTTGAGCTTGTGTTCTTCTTGGTCAGGCTTACAGCTGTCAAGTAAAGGGGTGGGTTTGCTTCATTGTTTGTTCGTGTGCTGGACAATTCCCTGGTGTGATTTGGAACAAGGCGTTTATTGTTCCAGTTGAGACTGGCTCCCCAGGGGGCTCATTTGCAGATGATACAGAACTGGGAGGGGCTGCTAACTCTCTCTAGGGGAGAGAGGTCCTGCAGGGACCTCAAAAATTCAGAGGTCCGGGCAATCACCAATCACATGTAATTCAATGAGGGAAAGTGTCGGATTCTGAACCTGGGATGGGGCAACCCTGGGTGTACGGACAGACGGGGGACTGAGATGATGGGAGATGCTGGAGAGCAGTGCTGGAGAAAGAGACCTGGGGATGCTGGTCGATGGCAAGTTGAACGTGAGTCAGCAGTGCCCAGGCAGCCAGGAGGGCCAACCCTGTGCTGGGGGGCATCAGGCACAGCATCGTCAGCTGGGCAAGGGAGGAGATTGTCCTGCTCTGCTCTGCACTGGGGTGGTCTCACCTCGAGTGCCGGGGGCAGTTTTGGGTGCCACAAGGCAAGAAAGACATGGAACTATTGAAGAACTTCCAAAGGAGGGCCACAAGGATGTTTTGCCTTCTTTTTTTTGTGCCTCCTGCCTCAAAAGGAAGCCGTATGAGGAGCAGCCAAGGTAACTGATCTCTGTGAGAAGAGTGACCAGCATCCTGACCCAAGGGAATGGTGGACTGAATTTGTGACAGGGGAGGTTTAGGCTGGATATTAGGAAAAGGTTCTTCACCAAGACAGTGTTTGGGCACTGGAACAGACTTCCCGTGAATTGGTCAAAGCACCGAGCCTGACAGAGCTCAAGGAGCGTTTGGACAATGCTCTCAGGCACACGGTGTGACTCTTGGGGATGATCCTGTGCAGGGCCGGGAGCTGGACTCGATGATCCTTGTGGGTGCCTTCCAATCAGTTTATTCTGTGATTCTGTGATCTGAGTGGCAAATATCAATGTACTTTCCTCAAAGTTGGAGCCAAAGGTGCTGGAAAAACACAGAAATCGCTATGATAACTGTGTCCCACTGGAGGGCGCCCTAGCCCTTGCAGTAATCCTTCTCTTTAATGGCTATCTCTTTTCTAGGGCTGCCTCTTCCCTGCAGTGCAGTGCATTGCAGAGCTGCTCCCCTGCAGCACAAGAAATGGGTTTAGAGATGGGTGTGTGTGTGTGTGTGTGTGTGTGTGTGTGTGTGTGTGTGCAAGACTCTCTCCTGCACTCCTCTGTGTGTATTTTTAATCTCTGCGCTCAGTATTGCTATCAAGAAAATGATGTGCTAAATACTCCTCAGAATTTAATATGACTCATATTTTGAATTTTTGTGTTGATTCCTGAGTGAGGTTGGCTAAATATCTTTACTGCTTCTTAACTGATTACAGCTTTAGAATATTAATGGCAATTATTCTGGGGTTGTTCCCTTTATTGTACTTCAATTTTCAATAGAGGTGTTCAGTACAATCCAACTACTGAGAAGTACTCTAAAGGGAAAGTGGCTATACTTGAAGTTGGCTGCTTTGCTATTTCTTGATCGTTTTGCTTTTAATTTCATTTAAAGCTAAAATAAAATCATTGTTCAATTTAATTCCATGAACAGTTTTTAATTTTCTGTTGAGATTTCAGTGGTTGTTAAGTCTTGAGGATTTAACTGCTTTGGAAAGATACTCTAACTGGAAAGCTTAAGTGATTATACAGAAAAGCATAGGAAGGTGAGTTAGTGGTCTGTTTTGTGTGTAGCAATGCAATAGCTTTCTACAGTTCTACAATTCACCTGAAATGAGTTAGGTTAGGCAGGATGTGTTGGAAAAGAAATCCATAATCATAAATGAACTTTTTTGAGTATTGTAACAGCTGCTCTTAAAAGTGTTAATTATTTGCAATTTAATTTCATTACAAATACATTACTTTCAGACTGGATTTTATACTAGCTTACCTTGAAATTTAGCTAATGTGCCCAGTTACTTTTGAGCTCATGATTGTCTTTTTCCTGCATTGGTTGCACAGTGTTTCAAAAAGTCTCATATTTTAAGTTGGATGCAAATATTTGCTTCTTCAAAAAAGTCCCTGGGTCATCTTGGGTCTTGTTTTTTAGAGATCACCTGAGCCTGTTCTTGCTGACTTTTAGATGGTGGACAAGGACTTCTGGGGCTGTTGACTCTAAATCATGATTCTTTCCCATGGAAGTTCACTATTATGGTTTGCATGTATGTATGAAAAATAAGCTTTCAAATCCAGCTTTTAAATCACAGTGGCAATTTCTTCTAAGCCACCTTGATGGTACATCTTACTTCTTACTCCATAAAGCAACTTTCTGTAGTCTTTTCCTCCCCCCAGCCCACTGCAAATGTTGAGGCTTATCTGAGGATTTAAAAAGAATTACCCTTTTTCTTTGTGCATTACTTGAGGGGGGGCTTCAAATCATAATTTAAAAAAATCTCCACTTGTACAAAGAATTGTTCAGCTGTGAGGAAAATTATTATTAGTGAAACTCCCCTATTCAGCCAAGTTCTTAACCAAGGGATGTTGTGTGAGTTCATGTGAGTGAATTTTTCTTCATCCTTCTTAATGCTCTACTGATGCTATTTACTTCCAATTTGGCGTGACAACAGAAAATATGCACAGCAAAGTACAGTAAAGCTATCAAAATGTTCAATGTTTTTCACTTAAAGAGGGAGCAGCCTAGAGAACCATTCCTAATTATTCTGAGCATGGAGATATTAAGACTGTGTATTAAATAGAAGGCAATTGTAGCACAATGGCTTGTCTGATGAGTATCATCTGAGGAGGTTGGAGCGCTTTTTTGGTTTATACATCCTATGTGCTTTGTAATTTCTATTTTATCCTAGCAGTCCACTAGAAATGCAACAGCTCATGTTGACTCTTTATAGCTGGAGAAGAGTACCTGTGTTGTCTGGGAGCTCTGTTAAAATCCAAGTTGCAATAAATGTTCTAGGATTCTTTCCCATTAGAGACACTGTGGTGTCAGTGAAGTGTAACATACAGAACAATAATGAATAGCCCGTGCAGTTTACCGTTTCTAAGCTGCACAAAATGTTAGGTCTATAAATATATTTTAAAGGACACACCAGTAAATACTTAAAAATAATTGCAGATTCTCCAGTCATGTAGACACATAAATGAAGGAATTTTGCTGAGGCAATTATAGTGTCTCCTGCTGCTCTGCCAAAATTATTAGCATCATACATGAGACCTCCCAGTGTTTGTAGATCTCTGAAGTAACTGGAGATTTAAGGTTTAGAACTTGGAGGTGAGGTGAAAAGATGTAAATAAATGCACAGGTTTCAAGTCTAACAGGATGGTGTTCTAATACTGTTGTGCTTGTCCAGGAGGATTTGCCACTCCATCAAATCATTGGGATGTCTTGTCTTTGTGAGTACCGCAGGAATAAACTTGCAGTAATCAAAATATTCAGGTGAACACTTCTTAATATGCTTGCTGACTAAAGACATGTACTTTTCAGAGCTTAAACAATTCTGTGCATCCCCCCAAGAGCTGATGGTGTCAATTTACAGAGGAAAGTGGGGTATAAGTCCTTCCATGCTAGAAACCATCCTTGCTTCATCTTTTATTTTCTCCAAAAGGCTGAATCTGTTGCCTGTTGTCTCTGAACATCTCATAACACCATTCTATAGAAGGACAGTAGGGCATCTTCTTTGGGATCACACAGGCAGTGAACATAGAGCCAGAAAATGAACCTGGCATTCCTTGCTGCCAGCCCTATGTTACATTCTTTTCCCTGCTGGCAAGAGTACCATGTATATACATAAGTAAAGAAATCCTGGTAAGCTATTTAAATCCAGTTATCTGTGACTTTGAAGCTTACATATATTTCTCTGAAATTAAGAAGGTATTCAGAAATGTGCATTATTTTATTAAGCTGTTTGTTCTTTATCCATCTAAATTTCTCATTTTTTATGTTTGAATAAACTTGGTTCAATGTTGAAACATTTCTGCATTTTCTAGTTATGAATCAGATGCTGATCAGAGTATTGGAAGAGTTCCTCTGCAAAAGTGAAAATATGAGTTTTCTTCAAAATTTTTTTTCAATAATTATTAAAAATTACGCAAAACATACATCTGTGTTTATCCATAGTTTATGACTCATCTTTTAATGAAAGATTTAATTAAAAAGTATAGAGAATTATCATCATCATTCCTACCTAGGGAATGCTTGAATCATGCCTTTTTTTGATGTAGTAGCTTGATGGGTCCTTCTGTTTCATTCATATGAGTTATGATATGTGAACTGAAGTGTGACCCTATCCCAAGCCTGTGGGTATTTGGATTTCTGTTTACATCTTAGGACTGTCCATTTTACCTGAGGAAGGTTGTTGCTTTTTCAGAGGACATAGAAATATATACTTAGATGAGTTCAAAGTGTACTGAATTCAGCCTGTGTGCAGGCAGAGCCTGACCATGTGGATAGAGATGTCAAAGTACTCTTGCTCTTAACCCTGTAATTCTGAGCTGGGGATGAATGAAAATGACTGTGATGGATGAAATGACCACGTTTCTCTGACTAAATTTCATCTTTCTCACCAACATTTTAGCTCTTAATAGGTTCTGATACTGTAAAAAAAAGAATTAAAATTTTTATTCTTATCAGTGTTTTGTTTCATAGGAAGACATGATTAGATCTCCATTTATTTTTTGACATTGTTAAAGCAGAGAGTTGGTCCAACTGTGACTATCAGCTGTAAACAATGCTCTTTGCCTTTGGCCAGATTTTAGTCCCCTAGTGTTTTTACCCTGCCTGAAGTGAATCACCGTGACAAACAAATCCCTGAAAATAAGAACATATAATGGAAAAGCTGACAAGACCCTTAACAATAGCAGAGCCATGGGCTTTGGTATAAACAACATAATAACAGAGTGGATTTGATTGTCATCCTGGAATTTCACTCTTTTGTTACTTTTCTTGTCCAATTGCCTGCATGACTATTTCACAGCAATACTTCCTGGCATATTCCAAAAGCTATGGTTATTCACTGACAGGCTCCTGCCATAACCCAGCACTAAAATGTACACTGGAATATTAACTGCTCTTTCCTTTAAAACAGAATAAATATCGAAAACTAAAGCTGGCTATGGGATAAAATAAGTTAAACAAAGCCTAAACAACTTGTTCTCTCTTTGTGATGTGTGGATATTGAGGCTCATCAGCATAAGGTGCTGGGACAATGCTTATCTCTGTGCTAATGAGCCACAGTGTGAAACTTAAAAACACAATCCCCTTTCTTCTCCTCTTCAACTCCATGTCATATTTGAAATGAAAAGATGTTGGATGAGTAGGACTCAAAGACAGTCCCCAAACAGGTATCTGAGCTTCTGTACTGTGCTAGATTGACCTTGACTGGACACCAGGCACCCACCAAGTCATTCTGTCATTCCTCTCCTCAGCAAGACAGGAGAGAAAACAAGATTGAAACCACCCTTGTGGGTTAAGATAAAGGCAGTTTACTAAAGCAAAAGCAAAGATCATGCCCATGCAAGCAAACAAAAAACCCCAAAGATTTTATTCTCTACTTCCCATCAACAGGTGGTGTCTGGCCACTTCCCAGGAAGCAAGGCTTTGGCACTTGTAGTGGTTACTCCAGAGGGAAAACATAGTAAATAACAAATGAATAACAAAAAACGAATGCCCCCCCCCCCCCCCTTCCTCCTCCTCTTTTCTCTTAGCTTCTATATATGAGCATACATCATATTTTATGCAATATCCTTTGGTCAGTTTGGGTCATCTGCCCTGTCTGTGTCCTCTCCCAAGCCTGTGTCTCGTCACCCCCAGCCTGCTGGTGAGAGTGGAATGTTGGAGAGACAGTGCTGAGGCTGTGCCAGCCCTGCTCAGCAGTAGCCAAACACTGGTGTGTTATCAACACCTTTCCAGCTACCAGTGCAGAGCATGGCACTGAGAGGGCTGCTGTGGGGGAAATGAACTCAGCCAGAGTTCATTTTCATACACCTGTACAACACAGCCCTGAGAAGCTTTTCAGAAGGAAGAGAGACGCAAAAGAGAGGGAAATTTTTTTGCATTTAGCTGTCAGCTTCTGGTCTATGAAAAGCCTCTCCTTAGTTCTCTACTTCTTTCTCTCTAGACCAAGGGCTCTGAACTTTTTTTTTTTTTTTTTTTTTTTGTCTCAGCTGCTTGAGGTTAGGAAAGGATTGTGCTTTGATTGTGGCTTTTTAAAAATATTTGTAGTAGTTTCATGGCTATTTCCTTTCTCCTACTTGGAAATGTGTTAATTAAAGCACTCAGGAAAAGTCCAGTCCTATGTAATTAGCTCATTACTATTAAGATCAGTGTCCCTATGGAATAGCATGGAAGTTTTGCCCTTCAAAAGAGAGTAGATCTCTGTTTTGCCCCAGCCCTAAATAAGGATAGGAATGCTGAATAAAGACACAAGGTTTTATTCATGGAGCCCACTTTAGGTGTTGCACCCAGCCAAGGATCCAGGAATGATTCAGAAATAATTTGACTGACAAGCTTGTAGGGTAAACTTTGGGTGCTTTGTGCTACTGCTGCAGCACAGCCACAGAAGTCAGTTTGAAACCTATAGTGCTAACATAATTCCTAATTCTTGTTTATAAGCCACAGGCTAAATTACTGCATTTTGTTATCTGATAATTAATGAGCTCTTCAGTCCTTTGTGGGACCTGTGGAGGTAAACACTCAGATCCCTGGAGACAGGGATGGGAGAGAAGGAAAAGAAGGCAATTCTAGACTGGATTCTCTCCATTAATTCTTTCCTTTATTCTGTTCTCAAAGTTACTCTGCTAATAAATTGGAAAGATTAGGATTCCAGACTCGAGGAGATTCAGGTCATACTGAAATGTATTAAATGTAGACTTATTAATAGAATTTCCTATTTTCAATAACATGCTCTCATATTTTGCCTGTCCTTGACTGGGTAAGATACAAAAAAAGCCCCATCTGCAGTTGTTGTGAGGTTACAATTCAATAGATAATCCAATTATATGCCTGTCTGAAGCTAGGTCAGGATCACACACAGAATTGTATTGATTACATTTTAATGCCAGCACTGTCATGGCAGCAGAAGGGCAAAACACTGCTCAGCTGCCACAGAGCAGGTGGGTTGCCATGGGATATCCTGAAATGCTGTGAAGAAACTTCAGGCAGGTTTAGTAGTTGCTGAGTTATTTGTGACACCCCTGAAAGGCAACACCGTAATCACCACCTAAACTTGCTGACACTGTGGTTAGCTTTTCTCTGTACTGGTGCCTTGTCCTGAAGCTGTGCATTTTATTGAAGAGTTCTGATGAATGTTGTGATTTGCTCATGTTGGGAGAGTCCCAAAGGTTGAGAAGCAATGGAAAGCCTCAATCCTTTATACTAAAGCTGCAGTGAAATTTCATCATTGAAGTGAAAGCTTCCAATCCATTAATCTTCTGCCTGATGTGAAAGGGTGTGGTTTTTTGGCCAATGCCTAAATACTCTGAAATCTCTTATTCTTGGTTTTCAGGCTGATGCCTCTCACTTGCCAAAGGTGAGTAGATTCCAGGCACTTTGTGTTTATGTTTCCCTTTCTAAAATGTTGCAGGACAGAAGCAGAAGAAGCTGTTAATGATGTGAAATCATTCACAGTTGACCTGAAAATTCCTCCTCCATTTGATGGGAATCATATTTGCATCTTCCACAAATTGCCTTAGGTATTAGGCAATAGTCCATCTGAACAGACAATATTTCCCCTCGTACTGCTGAAGACTTGCTGATGTGCAGGAAAAAAACATCAGAGCTCTTCTAATCTGTCTGTTCCTCTTACTTCAACTTCCCACCTCAAATCCAGTCTCTTTTTTTTTTTTTTTTTCTAATGCTTTTTGTCACTCAGTTTTGTGCTCTACCTTCCAGATGACACCGTGCACTTCAGAACATTATGTGAGCAAAGTGACAAGGAAAGAACCATGGTTGGAAGCAATGATTCTCAAGCTGTAATTTCGGGAGTACCAAAGATCTCTAAAGGCTTTTCTGATCTTATGTGAACAAGATGTCTCAAGAATTGGAAAAGAATGAAAATAGTGACTGAGGATGCTAGGAAGGAACTCTATGATTTTCTCTGATTAAGATGTCTGTAGAATGATATGTTGGCAGATTTACTGGGCTGAAATAAAAGCTATGTTCCCTTATGCCTTCTTTTCTGGAGTTACAGGGCCATGGTGTACATTGTTACAAGCTAATATCTATGATAGCAGCTCCTCCATGGATGTCATCATCTATCCACAATGTCTGGAAAAGAAAGTTAAAACAATAAATGTTCCAGATAAGTTTTCTTGGCTGCCTATGGAAATGGCTGTGCTATGCACAGGTTTATTGCAAATTCATAGAAAACTACAGTATGCTAACACGTCCTTTGTGGCGATGAAAGTGACTTAGCATTTTTTCTGGGAAGCAATTAGAGCTTTATTACTTTAATAGTTTAGAGTTTACTTTTGGGAAGTTTGCTCATCACTCAGCTTCATGGAATTCTTGATAAATTCTTTCCATAAGGGACGATGAAATTATAAATTATATGAAGCACAGAGAACCTCGTGTGCATACACACACACAAATATGGAAGTGTGCATATATGTGTGTGTGTATCTATACACACAGAGAGAAGTGCGTATTTTATAAATATCTCTCCATGTTTCTGTATATAGACATATATTCATACACACACACACTCTTACATTTACAAATATGTATTTTCCCCTTTCACATTATGGTCAAATTTGTCCTGAAAAAATTATTTTGCCAGTCTTTTAAAGAGATAAATTTAAATTTGTTGACTTTGAAGCTGTAAAAATTTAAAACAGAAATGAGAACTTATTTACTGTTTGAGAAGCAGCATTGCTTTGATAATGCCCTAGAGACTTGACCTTTTTCACATCAAAATAAAGAGATATTTTGACATTTATTGTACATATTAGCAATACAGCATTTGTTAAGCTTATATTTGAGGAGTGTTTGTGAATGGTTTTGACTTAATGCTAATATTCTCTCATGATATAATTTTCCTTAATTTTGACTTCTAGTAACTAAAAAAATCTTATTCTTTATTGCTTTTTCTACCTATAGTAAATTGTGAAAGATCTTTTGGAATTGTAAGCTATTCAGGACCAAGAGCTTAGTATATATTTGATGAATTTCATGTAATGGGCTTGAAGAATGGTTTCCTAGAAGGGCTCAGATGATGGAATAAGAAGCCTTTATCGCTCCTTCCTATTTAATACTATGTAGTATGATACATGCTCAGAAAAGTAATTTTTTGGGGGAAAAAAAAAAGAAAAAGAAAACTAGAGATTGAGCACTAATAATTTCTGCTCATGGTGCACACCTCTTGCTTTCCATTCAAAGTTAAATCGCCTCGATTTCTTGAGTATCCAGCATGAATGGTTCAGCAGGCTGGGGCTATGAAACCCCCCTCTGCCTGGCTGCTTTGCAGCATGAAGTTGGGTTATTATCTGTCCAATGTATTCAATCTCATGGGTTAAGGAGAGAGAAAGACAAGGGCTATGAAGTTAATCACTGCAATCTCCTATAGAGAAATAGCCTGAGAAGTGGTGGGCTCTGCTACATGTCTGAAAACAGAAACAAATCTGCATGCTGAGATTAAAGGTGAACGGGTTCAAAAAACCAAGGCTGTTTGCCAGAGAAAGTCCTGATTACAGCAAAGGGGATCCAGATAAAGACTTTTTGTTATCCTCTGCTGTGGTTGTCACCTACCTTTCATATCATCACTTGAAGGTAATCACTTAGAGTCTCAAAAATTGAAGTAAAAATCTTACATCAAAATCCAGCAGCTTTACTGAAGAATCAATTGGAAAGCAGAACTCCTATGCAGTGAATTCACTAAAACCAGACTGCAGTAGTCTTTATTGCTTGCCTGCAGGTTCAGACTAGCCTTGTGTGGTGAGGCAAATCAAGTTCCATTTGGGAAGGCCAGCATACACTTTCTGAGAGAAAAGGCTGTTCTTGTCCATTCCACCATTTGGATGTAAAGAAGTAGCTCCAGGTAAAACAACCAATTACTCATCTGCTTCAGTTTAAATAAAGCATTTAGTTAAGTTTAGTTTAGTTTTTAGTTTAGTTTACTTGATGTTCACAAGAGAATGCTTAATGATTATTTCAGATTTTCAAGATAAATTCTACAAAAAGGTGGGAAGATGATGATCTACAGAGTTTCTCTGCCAGTTTTTCTGTGGCTAATGCAAATATTTAAACCTCATGGTTGTGGGGTAAAGCATGTGTACTTAGCCCTCAGTGGGTAAATTGTTTGCCTCTGCATTAGATGTTTTAATACATGCTTTGGAGCCACTGTCTCATCTGTCTCAGAAGGATTGGTAACATGAATTTAATTATTTGTGTGCAGACAAATCAAAACCTTTTTTTTAAACTTGCTGATACTGGTTACTATATTATGTTAGGCTTCAGATTATTTTTAAAAAAGTATTTGAATATATGTCACCTGCACAAGGAGGATTTACATAAGGATTAGGAAATATTGTCCTTCACTTTATAATTTTGTGCAACTGTCCACGGGGCTAATAGGACTCTAGGTGGAATGCAGGCAGAAGAGTATTTTGGTGTTTGTGTAAAATTTCTTATGGAATATTTTAAGAGAATTGTTACAATGTATGAGGTTTACACACAGACTGGGGAGGACTGCTGTGGGGAAAGTAGAAGAAGGGTTTAAAGGACCTCATTGAGTGAATTCAATTTGCTTGTCAGTACAGTTGTCTCACAGAACCTTGTACTTAATTAGCACAGTTTGCTATACCTTCTTATGAAGCCCTGTTTTTACTGTCTGTGTGAACTCTCCATCCTGAGTGTGCGTGTGTATGAACACGAATGAATTTAAAACTGGACTAGCCAGTGAGTAGGAAAAGAGCTCTTAGTGCCACCAGCTGGAGTGAAATCATGAACCTCCAAGGGCTCACAGCTCTGTGTGTCCCTAGCTGGGGAGACCAGAGGATCCGGGGCTAGATACTGGATGCATTGAGTTTCTAGGCCAGCTACTGGAGGGATCAATATTGCACATGTAACAGATGTGCCTATTTATAACTGCAGGTACTGTCACCTATAGTGCTTTACTGACAGCCTTCAACCTTGATCAGCTGGAGAGGAGGAACAGGGTTTAGGCTGCCTGTTTGTGTGGGTGTTGTGTGTTTCTTGATCTGTGTGGTGGGTGTGGATATGGATATATCTCTATCTGCTGCATAAGATGCTTCTGTGCTTACTAGAAATGACTGCTGAACCTTGCTGCTGGCTGGAGATGGGGACACAGAGTGCAGCAAGGTTGCATCTATGAGGCTGGGGGGGTTGGCAGCTTCTAAGAGAGAACTCCAGCCTGAGCAAGCAAAACCCTTTTTTAATTAAACGAAGAAAAAGCTTATGTGCTAGGATCTATTACTGCCAAGCAGGTTTAAACCTCCTGCTTGTAGATGGTGGTTTGTTCATATATGCACTAATATTTCTCTCTAATCCTTAAGAGACTTTCCTTAAGACTGCCTCACCAGCTACTTTCATAGAATAAGCAAACTTTGAAAAGAGCTGACAAGCAGAAGATTCACAAAGTCATAAACCATAAAAATTAGGGAGACTCACTTTATTAAGCTGCCTTTTTTTAAACAGAAGAAGAGGAACACTTCTGTGCCCATGGTGCCATTGCCAGCCAGCACGCTTCCCCAAGCACCAGGCAATCTTCTGCCTGCCCTGAAGGAGAGGACGGGGGCCGATCACAGCGCAGGAGGGCAGGCAGAGCTCCTGGTTGGGTTCGCCTTGCCCACCGATGGTGAAGGTGCACGAAGGAGGCAGGAAAGAAGCGGAGGAACTTCTTCATGGGGGAGCAGATTTATTGAAGAACACAGGAAAACCATGGAGAAGGTGAAAAAATGGGACTGACACGGGGTTTTATACCCCTACAGAGTGGGTGCAGAGGACACGCGGTAACCAGTAATACATCAGCTGGGGGTGTTATAAAGGCAGGGAAAAGGAATTGTAGCAAATGGGAGAAGGAGTAGGCGGGGAGGAGTAGCAAGGGCCAATCAGCTACCAAGGGACATAGAACTCTCTGGAAAGACAACCAAAATATGAGAAATAAGGGAGGGGAGGGCAGCAGACAATGGTAAGGTGTGGATCTACATACTTTTCACAGCCTTTTGGGTGCTCCCTGTGACTTCAAGGCCTTTGGGCTGTGGAGGCATCAAACCAATGGAGCTTTTGGGCAACTTGATTTGGCTGACCCTGGTGTTGGCCATGGTTCACCGCAGCACTTCTGTATGTTCAATATTATAACAACGATCACTTTGCTATTAAAAATTATGACTGAAGCTGGGGAAATGACCAGCATAGGTTCATTTTTTTGGGGAGGGTTTGAGGATGAGGTGGGAGGCTGCATGCTAAAATGTAGGATCTAGTTTACGTGTTTCCTGGGGCTAAAGGCAGTTCATGTTCCCATGAAACAGAAAAAAAATTAAATTGCATTTCCTTTTGAAGTAGGGTTATACTTCTCTTGTTCTCCCTTCACCCTGACACTGACATTACTGGGCACAGAGAGAAGGTACCTGATCCAAGGACTGCTGAAGACAATGCCTCTTCTCAGCCCAGATTTATCTGGCCCCTGTAGAGAGGTGAAAGAAACTTGCTGTATTCACAATGCAGAGGATCCCATTAGCTGTGGCTTGCTTAGTGTGGTGCTATAGAAATTCACTGCAGGTGATATGAATTTGTGTCATTTTAAAGCTCTTCTAAATCATATCTGCAATGCTTCTACTCACAGTGTCTGTTTATGGGGTGCTCGCTGGGTGATCTAATTTATTAAGCAAAAAAACCCCCAACCCACGAATAAGGAAAAAGATGGTGTTAAAGAAAGCTTTGCTTTGGTACAGAGCCAAAGGAGAACAGTCTTTGTGGAGATCCTGATCCTGCTCTCTTTTCAGCATTGCTGTGGCCAGCCCTGTCAAGTGCTTTGCCTTGGTCCCCTCCAGAATGCCGTTCTTGTATGCCATGATTCTTCCTTCTGGCTGATTCTTTGGGGCACCGAGACGAATATGCCTTTTTCTTTTGCACAATCACAGGTCTGAAGACAGCATGCTTTCCAAATGAAATCTCTCTGTGTAGGACTAATTACCTTGCATGAGAAGTCAAAAATAAAGTTGGTCACTTTCTCATTCCTGCAGCACGCTGGTTCCCACCACTTCAAGGAGCAGAAATGTTTCTCATGGTTCATGCAAATGTGACAGGGCCAACACAGCCCACCACTTGCTGAAAGTTGGTTAGATTAGCAAGTATGATACTGTGCTCTGGGCTCCACAGTCTGTGTATTTAACCACCTCTGATGAGAAAGTTTCCTCTTCCTTCAGCCTTGCATTTTTCTAGTAACAGCTTTCTTGCCTCACATCTTCCTGCCCATGAAATTATTAACTAAGAAGTCATAGCCTTTTTTCATTAAGGTCCCAGTTTCTCTTCTACCAGACTCACCAGCCTTCATTTTTTTTTTTTTAATCTTTTTGGCAATGGTCTGATCTTTTCCCTCCACTGCCTCCTCTAGTTTTCTTGCTTTTGAAGTTCAATCAGATGGTTTCCTAGATCATTACACTTTTCTGCATTGAGGGGAAACTGGTTGCCTCTGATACCAGAGGTGGACAAGGTTCTTAAGTCTTATTTTTTTTTTTTTCCCCTCTTCCAGGTAATTCCATAAAACATTCCTCCAGCAGCTTCTAAGTGGAAAGGGTCAAGGTTTCTTTGATGATAAAAAATGTAAAATCTATCTGATCTTAGAAACTCTCATAAAGCTTTCTCAGTGCTTACAGAGAATTTCATGGTTTTTAACGTTAAAATTGAAATCACAGCACATAGAAAATTTTGGCTGGAATTGTTCTATTTGTTGAAGTAATGAAAAGCTAAATCCCACATTTTTATAATAGAAAGTGTTGCAAAACTAAGTCTTCTGAGCTGTTACAGTTTTGAAGGAGCTGTATTTCCATGTCTGTTTAATTCTCAGCTGGATTCAAAATTTTTCCATGAGGTAAGTTCTCTGAGGGGCAGGTAACTGCTACTCAATTAAATTGTCAAGGGAAGACAGGTTGTAACAAATGGGAAAAAACCCCAAACCAAAACAAACCCAAATCACCGACAGTTGCCGCAAAGGACATCTGTCTTTGAATGGGGAAAAAAGTTGCTAATTTGAGACACAAGCTTACTGTGATCATTTAAGTAATTACATTAAATTATGGTTAACGTGAGTAATTGCAGTTATTTAGTTATGACATAATTCAGCACAGTTAGACTCAGCCATGAGACGTGTTTGGTGTCTTGCCCGCAGAGAGGGAATATACTCACACACAGCGTTGTCTGCATCTCGGGTGAGCCACTGCATCCAAATCTGGCCCAGAGTCTCTGGTGCTATTCACACAGCTGGAGAGTTCATGGAATGACAGGTGATTGAAATATGAAAAGGAAGCTGTGTACCTTGTTTTCGAGCTAGTGAAGGTTTGTCTAACATTATGTCTGATGGCATTTAAAATTTCTGTGCACTGCTATGCTTTTTATTCTTTCTTCCTAACTATTATGCTACAGTCTAATATTTCCCCTTATCAGGATATTTTTTCTAATAACTGTTCAATGCTTTAATTTTCAATAACATAATTATATGGGGTTTTTTTTCCTAACTATAGCTACTATAGCTACTATTTTTCTTATCTGACCTAAACAGAGAGGATTATTTTCTCCTTATTTCTGTGACATGATGCCTCAATCAGAATTGCATTGCCTTTTTTTTTCCCCTTTAATATTACATAGTAATCTAATTTATTCCCAATTAAAAGATTCAGGCCTCTTTTGGGATCAGTGCCTTTCAGGTTCTTCTCACCCAGAGGCTAATAGTTAAATTACTTTTCCCAGATGTATTAAAATCTAATCCTACAGACTTACATAACTACTTATTTTTATTCTTTGTGAGTAGTCTCATTGAAGCAGATAGGACTCCTCAGAGTGCATAAGAATGTACTTATGTTATCAGGCTTTTATTAAAATTAATCTTGATTAAAAGTAAAAATGATGTCATAATATCAGCTTCTAAGTCTCTAAACACTTGATGAACAGGTGTTCATATTTTGTCTTAGATAAATATGTTCTATCAATAATTTCTGAATAAAACCAATATGAATTGTTTAATTTAATGCATATTGCTTTAGTCTAAGAATGTTTTATGTCTCTCAAGGCATTTTTATTTTTCTGAAACAAGAATGTAAATTTAGAGTTCTTACAAAAATTCTGCTTGTTTTTTTTAAAGAAGTTAAAATATTTTTTTCCTTCTTCATGAATTATTTAAAGCAGCCAGATGCTTTGGGTATTCTAGTTGCCTTTGGAAGGAAACTAACATTTCTAGCTTAGGTTTATAATTTAAACTGAAATATCTAGGTCTCTCATAGTTAGTGTACTTTATTGCTTTCTGTCTGATTAAACACATTAGACTGAATTATCTTTACAACTCCCCAGTTTTGGTTTCTTTAATATTCTAGACTACTTTGTTCAGATATGTTGTCTTCTGTGTCTCTAAGAACTGTCATTTCTCAGCAGCTTTGAAAAGTTTAGTATTTTGGCCCCATTTCTTTTTTAATTATTTTCTTGCTAAAACCTTTTGATATGCATTGGCTCATCCACTGTTTTTGGATTCAAAGCAGGATGTAATATCTGTGGCCCTTGTTACATGTCAGAATCAAATCTTTTTCTAGCAATGGTGCCCCTCTTCTCTAAATCCCAGAGTTTATGTAAAATTCTAATTTATAAGGAAATGTGTCTGCTTGAACCCTGATTCAACCATTCATCCTTGCTTTACACATCTCTAAAACGTGTGTAGTAAAATGTTTGCTGAATAGACAAGGATGAAAGGATTTGCTTATGTTTTGTTGTGTTACTTTTTAAAAAAGAATAGCTGAAGATTTAACAAATAAGGGAATCCCTTGAGAGTTTTGACAGTTCTTTGGGATGTCTCAGCTTATACATCTTGAAACACTTTGGATGACCAGGTAAGGAATGTGACAACAGGAAACTGAAAAAGTTAGATAGCTGGTCCTGAATCCAAGGATTTTATCTCCACTAAGATTATAAAAAGTCAGAGATACAGATTAAATCTCTTTCTGCTGACCTGTTTGCTGGATTTTTCATTCTATCAACTCTGCCTATGGAAGGAAACAAATTTTCATCTTCTATTCTCTTTGGAATACCTCAACCAACTGAAACTTTTCTTTCAAACATTCATTTTTTTCCACCATGCTTATCTGGGTTCACTCTAGAGAGAGTCAGTGACAGATTTTCTAGGAAGTTAAGGGTACCAGGTAAAACCAGGTTTTCCCTGCAGTCTGGTATTTATTACTCTGACCAGAAAGCCACAATGTATCCCTACCGTGTCAGTGTGAGTATCTGCTAGCCAACAGGAGCCTGAGGAAGAGTACATGAAGAAAGTCGTCATTTGGTATTTTCTAGAATATTCTTTCAGCTTCCAGGTGTTCCTGACAGATGGACTTATGGATTGAGAACTGTCTTTGCATTTGATAGCTCTTGGTGATTTTTTTTCCTGTGATATTGCCTTGATAGTTTTGAGCCTACCCAGAAATTTAGCATTGGTACCCTCAGTAGCAACAAATTCTACACCATGAGGTCAAACAGAGGAGATAAAGCAAGGTCGTTTATTTCTTCAGACACCTCCAGTCTAAACAAGCTCCTCTCTTTCTTGACAGACCTCTTGGTTTCCTCTCTAGGAGGTTAGCACCTCAGTTCTACTGCTACAGTCTTTGTTAGAAATACACCCACGCTCTCACACATCACTTCCTCATGGACTATGCATACAAGACTTGCCATGCTTTGGTGGCCAGCATTCAATTTCAATCAGCTCTGTTTGTCCAGATCTTTTTGTATCAGATTGCAAGCCTTGGTCCATCAGCTGCTGGATAAATTCTCCTGGGTAGCTGAAGGAGAAATGAGCCAGCTTCTGGCCCTGCCATATTAGAGACCAGGCTATGTCACCATGGTTCAAAGCCAATTGCTTCATTCCCACTGCAAAACTGTCTCTGGGAGCAGACAGACTGAAAGTGGAATTGGCTTTTTATTGTTTAAAATATAACAATGTATGGGTGTTTTAGGTCAGTCTGGCTTGGACTGAGCTGCCCACTTTAGACACTTAGTCTAGGACTGTTCTCGTTGGCCTTTCCCTGGTCAGCAGAGTTAGTTAATCTGCTCAAAGGAAATTGGGACCTTTTCTATTTAGGCTCCTGTTCCAAATTATTCTGTAGAAGCTTGCCTTTTCCTACTGACTATAAAGAGAGTGTGAGGAAATTGGAAAACTAACTTGAACATTAAAATCCATTAAGTAAAATTAGGCATAAATAAGTGTAGGCAAAGGAGGACATGAGCCTAGCAGAGTATGGGGAGCTTTCAAATGTGTTAATTATCTGATTTAGGTTGTAGTTATGGGATCTAAGTCTAGTAGTGCAATAATGACTAAAGCTAGCTCTGAGCTTTTTGTGTAGTAGCTCATGACATGATGTCTGATGTCCTTCATCTGGTTCTGCTATTCAGTCCAGAAGGGGATCTCTCTTGTTAGCATACATTTTAAATATTTTAATCATGTATAACGTCGTTTTCTGCTCCCAGCAAAACATCATGTGCTCTTCTTTACTGCACTTGTAGGATAAAAAATTCTTTGAAAGTAGAGCCCTCCTTGTTCGCTGCTGTCATACCTTGATATTCTCATCTCAATTCTGCCTCCTTTATCCTTTTAATAATTAATTATAATGTAATTTATAGGTGGTAGAAAAAAGTGAGATCATAGCACAATGACAATTTAGAAAGTTAAAGTTTAATTACTATTCATTCACTGTACATTAAAAGAGCAGTATACTGGATTGATTGATCTCTATTAACTTGTGTAGCAGAAAAAGTTTAGGCAAGTACATTTGAGTCTTGTTCTGACTTTCAACATCACACCATAAATTAGCTGTACTGTGTGATGCTGCAGATGGTATATGTGCTATTTTTATTGTCACAGTTTTTGCTCTTTAGCTTTAGTTTTCTTATTGCTCTTTATAATCACTGGGCAATTGGTATGAGAAAGTAAAACACTCAAGCCCACAGAGAGAATTTTTTAATGGTATATATTTTTACAAGGATGAGCTGATCAAAGGCACTGAGAAATGAAGCTTTGAAATGAGGTTCATATCTCAAATCAAGAAGGCAATAATTCTGCAGTTGCCTGGTGATGTTGGCAGGAGAACAAATCCAAGTTCTTTGTTAATGATACCTTTTCTCTAAATAGCTAAAAACTTGACACTGTTCATCTATGAGTGTCCCACTGAAAAAGCTCTCTTGTCAAGAGAGAGAATAGTTGGAAAATAGACAAGAATTGCCTTGTAATTCTGTGATTTAAGAAAATGTATTACATAAATGATATTTCTTAAAAGGTATCAGCAGCAAGATATGGATTATTTCAGTTTCTGTATAAAGTTATGCAAAACATTATTTTTGTGTTTTCAAGGCCTCTGCACCTTCTACTTATTGCTATACTACTGCTATTTGGCGTTTCTGGTCACTTCTATGGCCAGCTGAAAAGCTGCCTGATGGAAAAGGGAGTGCTGGTTGACAGCCAGGTGAGCATGAGCCAGTGTGTGCCCAGGAGCACAGGAAGGCCAGAGGCATCCTGGCCTGTGTCAGCAATAGTGTGGCCAGCAGGAAAAGGGCAGTGATTGCCCCTCTCTGCTGGTCACTGGTGATGCTGTAAAGTCCTGTGTCCAGCTCAGCTCACTGCAAGGATAGTGAGGTGCTGGAGTGAGTCCAGAGACAGGCAATGAAGCTGTTGAAGGTTTGGAGCACAGGTCTCGTGAGGAGTGAGTGAGGGAGCTGAGACCTTATCTGTATTGGGCAGAAAAAGCACCACACTTTATTTTGTGTAAAGGTACACAGAAGGAGAATGTGTGCTCCTTTAAGGAACTGGTTAAGGGTTTTTTCAATGCTTGAAAAGGGATGAAAAGAAAAAGAGGATGTCAGCTACTGGGACTAGTGGGGTCTCATCATAAGGTACTGTAGCCAATGGGAATTTCAAATTTTACCTGCTGAGGTAGGAATGGTGTGTGTCCTTGTTATGATCCAGTTTTAAGGTTTTTAGAAATGCCTCTGCCTGAATTAAGGTGTAAATGGGACCATATGCCAGTGACAGTAGTAAGGGTTTTATCTGATGGTAAATATGAGAGAGAAGGAAGGAAGGAAGGAAGGAAGGAAGGAAGGAAGGAAGGAAGGAAGGAAGGAA